>JAAAKQ030479448.1:0-11984 GCA_010016005.3 Zanna intricata
GAGATAAATATTTATCAATAATGTGTGTAAAATTATTTTTTTTCTTTTACTCTAAGGGGAAAAAATTTTAGTCAGTTAAAGCATCTTTGATTCGTTCATCCGTAAGGTGGTACCTGTTTATATGATTCTGATGGGCGCATCTTCATTAGTTCCCCCTTCACACTCCACGTTCTGATATAATAAAACTGGATCGAGTAGGTATTTAGTTCAGCAGGTTTTACTCCGATTAAAAATCCCTATCGTGTGTATTTCGTTTTGAGCTGAACGGTAGTATATACGTCGTCGAGTAAGGTTTGCCAACGTCGACCGGTTTCGCGTAAGTGGGTCGGCCTGGTTCACATTAAACCGGACAGGGACAACGGCCAGTACGGAAGTCTGTGAAAGCGAGAGGCGTCGTACTTGTATACCATCTCCATCGCTTCCATTTGTAGTTTGGCCCCAAAACTCCTGCGCGCGCTTTTTGCCACTCAGCCTTAAGAAATTATTTACTGATCTTCTTGTTTGAAGTGATTACCTCCTTCCACCTGTTTTCTTTATTTCATTCATATATTTTATAATCTATTAGTTTTGACCGGTCGGTGAACTGACCGAAGCTTTTAATCAGCATTCAATGAGGTAAATATATCTCGATCCCATTACAACTAGAGTACGTATTTGAACTAAGAACATTTAATGATTCAGCAATTTATGATTAAACAAAGTTCATTCAAATGTAAAAGAAGTTTGATGCAATTTTCCATTCGTTCAGTTTTCTACTAGCTCTGTAAACTCAGATTATTACATTTAATATTCTCAATTACCTACATATATATATAAAACTACAGCAGTTTGAAGACGTTTCCACGAAACTATTATGATATATGATTTTTTATGTTAGATACACTACTCAAAAATAATACAAAGTCTTGTGTAGGTTTTAATTTTTTTCTTATCAGAGGCTATTAAAAAATCTTACAATTTTTACAATTTGTTTATTTTAAAAAAAGTTGAAAGAAACTAAATGTTCACACCTGCTTTCCGAAAATAAACTTATCCTCGATTTCAACATTCAGTAAATATAATTAATGCCAATTAATTTATAACATTAGAATTTACTGTACATTTAAGTTTCATATCAATTTTTATTGCTTTTTAAAATTTTTATTACGCTTTATTTACAGGTGAGAAGAGATATGGGTGTAAAATTAAATATTCGTAGATAAAATAAATGTAAAGTTTCCCTCTATGGAAACTGCAGTGTTCTCTCTACGTAACATTTAAAAAAAATTAATTTAGAAACTTTAATCAATGGTTTCAGAATAAAAGATAATTATATACACATAAATAAAAACTGTATTATATTGTTTTTGTTGTAAAGTAACATTTTATAGGTAATCGCTTTTACGAGAATATTTTTAGGTCATTTTTTCAAAGATAGGGCAATTTTGTAAATGTTTTCATTTTTCAAAATACAGTCGTTTGTAGCAAAATTATTTCACTGTCCTGCATTTCATAATTTTTCTTGATGTGAACATTTTACTAATTTTTATCTCTATTATAAGCATATAAAATAAATTAACAAACATCTACATTTGATCATTACTAAATTATATATTAGATGCAATGTTAAAAAAAAAAAAAAAAAAATACAGAAATTATTGCATTAAATGCAGCAAAGGAAGTTTAATACGGGTTTCGTAATTAAGATACGTGTTTGGGATGTGAATTCGCAACATGTGAGAATGAGTAATAAACAGAATGCCCTTGCCTCCGTATACGGAGTGCGGATATCAGTTTCCGGCCTAATATCCATGTAAAAGAGCCGCTATTTCTTTGTTTACCTGTGGTAAAAAAGCTATCTTATGTTCGGTAATGATTTCCCATTTAGTGCATATCGATGTTACACTGGGTAACATCTCAAAATAACTGAACCGTTAAAGTATTAGTACATTTCATTTGTTTATACAACAAAATTACGTTAATATAAGCTAGTGAAAACTTCAACTATTGTATATGTAATGTTTTGTGATATTCTTCCTATATACTCGTATATATTTTAATAAAGTTTAACTTCCGGTTTATCAAATTTCCAAAAAACTGAAGCTCAATAACTTTTATTTAAAAATCACTGTTTCGATTCGGTGAAAATTTACTTTGATAGAATTTTCCGGTTAAGATATTAAACCTAGTGATAAATTTTTTAGAAAATTTAATTCTTCAAAATTGATATGAGATTACTTAACTGAAAACAACTAAAAGTTTGTGAAATTTTATTTTTATTTGAAACAAAACAAGGGAAGAATTATCCGGAATAGTATTAGAATAAATATCATGTTTATCGTTAATTAATTAATCCACAACAAAATTATACAATTATATTTTCTTTCTTCCTACTAATTATCCGTTTTGTGATACTAAAGTGGGTCGAAAGAGAGGAAATAAAACTTATCAATAAGGTTGTAATCTACGAACTAAACTTAAAAAATAGATGTTCTTAGCACGTAATGTACTTGAAATTTCCTGAGATTTTATCATCAGTTTTCTGATTTGATGCAATTGCCCGATTTTTTTAATTCGATATTAATATTTTTATCTCAATTTTTTTTTTTTACTTCCTACATACGTAATTTATCTATTTCATGTATTACATTCTTTTTCTTCCGTTACAGTTTTTACCCTCTTCACTTCCTTCTGCAACCAGATTAACTTCACGGTTGCTTTATTATATAGTTCACCAACCTAGTTTCATCTTTTATTATGATTATGACACAAACTTTCGTCTTCATCAACAGAATTTTATGATTAATATTTAACTTTATAAGTAGAATAAAATTTTCAAATAGTAATCTTAACGAATTATAACTTTATAAAATTAAGTAAATAATGAACTTGAGAGATAAAAAACTCGTGGATGATAAAATTCCGAATCAATTCAAAAATAATCAATTATAATTGATGAATTAACAGTTATAGAATTGATTGATTGATAAAGGTGGCCAAAATATAAAAACTCTTTAAAGCTTTAAATAGTAACAATGAAAAATAGTCTGGCTTTTCTTCACGACTACCCAATGTATACTATGAACAAACATTAACAAATAGAAAATGTGTTCTGGTGATAAAAATAAATGAAAGAATTCCTATAAACAAAGGAAACGCTTTCTTTTCTTCCATTAAACTCTTCTAAACACACTGTTAGAGTAATTTAAAATTAATATTCATAATACATTGGCCTCTTTTAACCACAGTTAAATTTAAAATTAGAATGAAATTTAAACTTTTTCCACTTTAAATATATTATTAATTTTTAGTATTAAATATTTCAGGTAGATCTTTTTTAAAGTTAAAGAATAGTTTTCTATCTTTTCAATAACTTGATAAAATCACCTTTGATTCAGTATGAATTTTGTGACATAAATTTTACATTAACCGAATGAAAGTTGGTACGATCTCTGAATAGCTGATATGATTGTCATTCTAGGTACATACTGCAAAATATCACCCTTAGTTAAAGATATATATTTTTATTTTAATCTAAGAGTAAAAGTAAAAAAATAAGTTGTTCATCTCCCATAATATACTTGAAATTTGTAGAATTTTTTTATGATATGTTTTATGATTCAATGCAGCTATCCAGTCCTTTCTGTTACATGTAAATTATGATGATTCAGTAGCGATTTGTTATTTATTAATTACATAAATTTTATATCTAAAGAATGAAAGTTGATATGATCTCTGATCATATTGATAAAAAAAAAATGTAATTACTTCCTACTACCGTACTTTAACTGGAAAGGATTTCGTTAAAAGTTAAAGAACTTTCCAGGGTATTATCATTGCTGAGGTTAAATTAAAAAAAATATCTCGACTGATAACTCCTCAGAATTATCTATTAACTTACAATCTCTTTAAACTCGAGTAAATCAATTTAGAATTAGAATTTTTACAACATATCAGAAAAATAACAACTTTAAAATCATAACGTAACTGTAATTAAAATAGGTGATTAAACGTACCAAGTAAGAAAATTCTCATTAAATTAATAATACCTTCAATAACAATAATAATAAATAAATGAATTAAGTAAATTCTAAGATATGAAAATGGGGTTAAAGAAAATGATTATGGTTGTTGGAATGAAGTGTGGGCTTTACGACTCTCATATTAAAGTACAATAAAATGATTTATAATTATGGTTACGAATAGAGAGAATTAAAGAAAAGAAATTTGAAAGTGCACATATGCACGAAAAAACAGCAAGACCAACAGTCAAACACCTTTATGACCTCTCAAGGACTCGAGTCTCGTGACTGGATTATGCGGCCGTGTTTGTGAAATGTATGTCTAGTTCACATTGAATAGGTTACACGGTAGCTACGTTGTAGTTGTAGTGAATCCAACTGGTTGTGAGATCAGGGAAATTTAGACATATCTTTTGATTAGATAATGATTCCTGCTATCATAAAGTTAGTGATATTTATATAAAAAGAAAAAACTACGACTGATGTTTCTATTTTTATAGTAATTTTAAAAAAAATTATATTTGACCTAAAAAAGTAAATATGAATAATAATATTTTTTTTAATAAATGGAAAACAAGTTTATTTTATTACTTATCTTCTTCAGTCGAAAAACCATTAATATTTTTATTTACTACTACTTTTTATTTACTATATGCTGTTTTATTTCTGCAAGATTAAAATCTTGCAGAATTGATAAGATCTATTTTTTCTTCCCATTTTCCTTAGAGTCAGCTTGGAGGTTTGGAAGAAGTTTATTACTTTATAAATACATGGTTTTTAATTTTAAGTTGCACTTTTGTATTTTTAATTAAAAAAAACCACACATCCTCAAGTGAAATACTAGGGTCTTTGAATTGAAAAATCGAGACTATACAATGTCTACATTCGGGAAGTCTCGGAAAAGGCAAAATAGTCATTAGAACACTTGGGAGATTAATGAGTGGGAGTAGAGGACCGAAGGCCTTTAAGAGAAGATTTCTCATGGCCGCTGCCACGGCGGTTTTGCTATTCTCGGTATCAGCCTGATCTTCGGCTATGACAAGAAAAAAGCACACCAGAAGCCTGGAAACGCAGGCCTGGAATTAAAATCATAAATGCCTATCGCACGGTATCTACATCAGCGGTAGGGGTGTATGCAGGGGTACCCCCAATATATTTAACAGCCCGACAACTGACTAGAACATACGAGGGGATTCCGAGAAGAGACGCAGCAGTACTTTTAATGAATGGCAAGAACTCTGGGAGAAGACGAGGATGGGGGGCATGGACTCGACGCCTCATTCCCAAGCTGAAACCTTGATTCGAAGGAGACACGGGGAGATGTATTATCACCTCTCTCAATTCCTCTCTGTCCACGGAGAGTTTAGTGTTTATTTAGTAGGAGACAGTGGCAGAATTGTGTGTATCGTAGCTAACTAGATCTGCGATCAAGGAAAAAGCTTGCATAGTATTTTGTGTAGAATATGGCTACATTTATGAGGCAGAGACACTAACTATTAGGAAGGGTAAAGAGAGAAGACTGGAGACCTTGAAATGTGAGTTTGGAGGAGAATGGAAAAGATCAGCTGGATGGGGAGAGTTCGGAATGAGGAGGTGCTTCGTAGAGTGGGAGAAGAGCAGGCGCTTACCGAAATAATAAAAAGAAGAAAATGCAATTTTGTTAGTATATTGGCTAAGACATGACTGCCTGCTGGTGACGGCATTGGAGGGGTTTGTAACAGGGAGGAAAGCAAAAGATCGGAAACGAATGAAGCTGGTAGACAACATAAAAAGGGAAAGAAGTTACTACAAAATGAAAAGAACGGCACAGAATCGATCAGAATGAAGGGCGGCCATGTGAAGACCTGCCGTTGGGCAGAACACTTATTATATTATCTCGTTATACATTTAACTTAATTTTATTTTTTAATTTAATTTCGCTGAACAGATTAGTTTTGTTAAATACAGTACAAAATAAGTGATAAAATGTATTCTTCATATAAATATTAGTGTGAAGATACATTTACGGAGTGTAATCGTCGTTTAATTTATGACGATACTTATATTTCTCACGACGGCCATTAATGTAACGTTTAAATTAAAATCGTTACACATATTCTCTCAAATCTTACTAATTTGAAAAGAGCTTATCTATTTATATAAATATACTCTAAGGTAAGAAATGAATACAAATACAGGCGTAACATTAAATAAATTTTTCTTCCGCGAGGTTTTAATTTATAATAGCGCTGCAATATTTAGAAAATTAAAATAACTGTATAATAAATCTGTTATAATTTTAAATTAGTTCTCATCTCATCGGTGATAATGAAACATGTGAGCATGTAGCATGCAACAGAAATAAAGTAGTAATTCCTTTACAGGGTGTAGGTGATTTATAGCGAAAGTTGTGTTCGTTACCAAGCAGTTGGCCTAAAATTAGTTGGCGAATGGTTACAAAGAAATAAATGACTCCATCTTACCCAATTTTTTTACTTTATTAACGTACGTTCTTTTCATTTTTAATTAACTTCCAGTAATAACTACGTTAATTTTTATTTCTTAACATTATTACAACAACCTTCGCTAATAAATGAACGGAAATTGAAAGTTATTCTTTTTAATATGTTCCTACATTCAATCTTAGAAAGGTGAAAAGTAAATTTTCATTGCCAAGATCTTTCAGTATCATAGTAATTAAGCACATTTTTTTTTTTAGAAAAAAATTTGTACACGAGTAATAATGATAAAATAATGTTTATTGCATTAATCTTTTATGTAAAATAATGTGTTTAAAAAGGTTTTTAACCCCATAACATTTTAACGATTAGTTAAAAAAATTGTAATTTTCCTAAACTTATTCGCCAGAATAACTATTTTTTTTACCTAAAATACAACCTTTTATTTTTGATAAAGCGCCAGATAAAAGGAAATAAAAAATGTTAAATGTGTGACATGAGGAAAGCCTACTAAGAGACAAAAAAATAATTATACAAACTGGAATTCATTAAAATGATCCGTCAAAATTCCGTGGCCGGTCAGAATTTTAAGTAATAGTGTTACTTAAAATTCTGACCGGATACAATACTTTAAAGATATTACAACTAGTAAGTTATCGTCAACCTACCTAAAATTCCTACTTTTGATTTGACATAAATGACAGTTTTGACATAAATAACTATACAAACATAAAAAATATTGATAGCTAAACTCAGCTGCTGAATGCCATGAAACTGAAATAAGATGCAAAGATTTCCATAATTTTTTTTTTTACTGTAGAACAAAAATTGACTCCATACGAAAACAAACAGTAAAAGATTATAATAACATTAACGTCCATTTTAATCAACATACTTATGTTAACAAGTAAGATTCAGTAAATACTTTGTCAAATATTACTATCACTGGGTTCTATAGTTTGTCCAATCTCTCTTTATCTGTTTAGCCTCCGGAACTATCATAAGGTATTACTTCAGAGGATGAATGAAGATGATATGTATGAATGCGAATGAAGTGTAGTCTTGTACAATCTCAGGTGGACCACTCCTGAGAAGTGTAGTTAATTGAACCCCAACAACCATAGAACGCAGTACCTACGATCTAGTATTTGTACCTTTACTAGGATTTGAACTTCAGAACTCTCAACTTCGAAATCAGCTGATTTGTGATGTCGCGTTAACCACTAGACCAACCCCGTGGGCAAATTTGTCCAATCTACGGACCACATTGAACAACGCATTCAGTTCAGCCGCGATTAACGAAAGAATGAAAACAGCGTTAAACAGTAATAAACAAATAGTATTAGCGTTATAGCAATAAAAACAAGCTTTAAAACAATAGTAAAAAAATACAGTTAAAAAATAGTAATAAAAAAATATACAGAAAAAATAAACAAAAAAAAAAACATGCAAATAAAGTATATTTTCAAATAGTCCATCACTAAGGTTCAGCACATGAACTCCTTTTCAATCGTCTAATGTCATCCGTGTTATTTAGCAGATTCAAGCATTTCTATTTAGTTTAAACATGTATTTAGAACTGAGACGGGTAATTTCATCCCGTACATATGGAATCCCCTGACATTCATGCACTTAAGAATTTCGGATGAACCAGGTCCGTTGGGTCACTTTCCTCAAGATCTTATTCTTTGACCTTTGGATCATGACTGTCACTAGTAATTATCTAGAACTGAATTGCATACGTCCATATTGGTTTAAAGGAAAACTTATACAAAAGGACCTTGTTAGAAAGAAACAACTGAGAACCCTTACCTATAAGCCATAAACTTGAATTTCTAATCAATCTGTTTCTTCTTCACCAGTACATGATTTCTCCACGTCATACGTCGATCTAGATGTAAACTAAGGTGTCTCACACTAGTTGTATGAAAAATTTCAACGTTATCCAAATAAAATGAAGGGCAGCCTTCTCTTTTAGTCGTAAAGGTAACGTGGGTAGATTTTTCTGGATTTACTTAATCTTTCATATGTGCAGCCACGAACTGAATACGTTCAGGCTAAATGTCTTCCAGGTCTACAATCCAGTCATCGACAGTTGCTAAGATCAACCGTATCATTTACGTACAGTGCATTTTCAACAGATCTTGCACAAGGAAGGTCAGCACTAGGAATAAAACGGATCCCATTACCTAGTTTGCGGCACTCCCACGGCATTTTCAAAGAAGTTAGATAAATCTTGATTATACCTAACATCCGAGAAGCGGCAATCTAATAACTTCGCAGAGTCAAGTATTAAGATTAAGGAAGGTAAGATTTCAATCCTACCTGTTTAACGTTGGTTATTTAACGTGTTGGCAAATCCAGGCCTGTTTAATGTAAAAAACACTGCAAAGCAGTACCTCTTTCTCTCAAGACACCCGATAATAACATTACATATTGTATGTGTTTGATTTATAGTTGAGTGGCCACTTCTAAAATCAAACTGATGCTATTACTTCCTCACACTCCAAAACAGGCAATAGCCTTCAAAGAAAAGATCTTTCTCGAAGATCTTAAATAAAATCGGTACGAGGCAAATGGACCTGTAAAAAGAAAATTCCTGAGGGTTTACCTGATTTTATGAACATTGATACCTGAGAGACTTTCCATTCCAGAGGAACGAGTGCCGTTCGAAGAATCCCGTTAAACATTCTTACATATAATACAGACGAATACGGCGACATAAATAACATCTTATGCGTAATGGAGTCGATCTCAGGAGTCTTTCTTAGGTTTTTATCCCCAAAAGTTCATTAGACACCTCTTCCAACGAAAATAGTCTTTTCGTCTCAGAGAGATAGGGCTATTCAAAAAGTCAAATCATTCTTCTCATCTGCTCCTTGCTCGTCATGTGGCCGGAACACTATGCCAAGATGTGTAGCAAACAATTCAGCTTTCTTGACATCGCTACAAACCTAATCGTCAGGAGTCCCTAAAGACCATGATGGTGTTGGCTGTCTAGCTGTGAGGTGGCGAGTCCACGTATCGATTTAAGCCCAACGTATTAAATATGTTCAAGTTTAATAATTAAAAGATTTCGAATAGTTCAAGTGTTAAAGGAATTCCGGGAAGGGAATCCTCTACAGAAATGATTCAGATAAACCGAGTCTCTATTTTTGGAAAGGTTATAGTAGATCTGTACCAATAGATAGTAATATTGCAGTCAACAACCGTATATTTATCAGGTCAGTATACAAAATACTCAAATCAAATAAGATTGACTCATTTACTCGTAAAGTACAATTTCTTCAATAACTCAATAAAACCGATTCAGATAAGCACAAACATGGTTGCTACTTTTGTATTTCCCACCATCAATTGAAGAGAAATACAACCTCTCTGGGACTACAGCCCTGCAGACTTTATTTGGCATGCAGAGGAACACCCGGGAAATAAAAATTGATGGAAATCTTGCGTAGGACTTATTCAGCCATTTTCAGATTTTTTTTACCAAATTGATGGCGCTCTCCCAGGGAGCTAAACTTAAAAAAATTATTTTTAGATGAAAATTTATAACACATGAAGAACTTCACAAAAGAATTATATCACAACATGAAATTAATTATGAAAAAGGATATAATTATGAATTAGATTCATAATTATGTTTAATATCACTGATGGGAGAAAGAAATACAGCCTCCATGAAATATCTGTTATAAAAGGAAATTTTAAGTGACAAAACTGATAAAAAACACTTTATGTTAGTTATTATGTTAGGGAACTAAAGAAAATTTATTTTTTGAGGAGTGTGTTTTTTACAGATGTAGTTTCGCTATGCAGAATAACACATCAAAATAAAAAGTATGGAGAAACCTTCAGTTTATATTAAAATTCCCGGTCGTTAATTCAATTGGACGTCGCTCTTACCTGAAAGAGTATTCCCCAAAACCCTTTCTTTCCGTAAAAATGTGAATCTAGTAAAAATATGTGGGAATATATTGCTTATAGCAATAAGACAAATACATAAAATTATAGAAGTAGAAAGAAATCACAGAGATGCTCAGTTTCTGAAATGTTTTTGTGAAAAAGATGTAGTCCTCAGAGCGCAAAAATGATGCAGATATATTATATCGGTCACGATTAAAAATGAATTAAAGAAATAAAAAGATCGAAATTTCAGCTGTACCTGGAGGGCAAGAGGGCGTATTTTTAGATAATTTCCTCAAAAAATTGGGAAAGCCGGTGTATATAACACGGTACATTACGATGTATACACTAAATGAAAATTCTAGCACACCAAACCTGGAAATACGAGTATGTTAAAACTTGTTTTTTCCACTTGAAACTGAAGCGGAAAGTTTTCAAACTAATAATATGACCTCTTCGGAAATTACGACCTCAGAAAACCAGGAAATACAAAATTAAAAAATTTCTACATTACATTTTCGAAACCGATTATTAATTCCTGCTTCATCCTTCCGAGTAGGCCAGTCCTTAAAAATACTAATTATTTAAAAGGTTAATCTGGAGAAAATATGACAGTGCGGCTTTGTTAACATTTCGGATGAAAAAGAAACATAAAATTACCTCAGGATTAAAATATTCAATGGTTTCCACTTAAGTAAATAAAAAAAAAGTAATTTAAAACCAATAAAACGAAGTTTTGGGGCATAAACATATGAAAATTTACAGGTTTTTACTACCAAAATTTTTTTCGTGTAAGTGAAATTTAAATATGTAATTCACCACTATTTTATAAAATAAAAAAATTTTACCTAAAATAGAAAATATATTTTTACTTTCATAAGAATAATTAGGTAATATATATATATATATATATACAGTGTTTCGCGAAGTTCTCGGGACTTTGATCTGCTTCCCGAGGAATCGCACTAATTTTTTGAAATCCTGGACACACATCCAAAATAAATACCATATTAGTGTATTCCTCAGTTGTAAATAAATACGGCATTAGTTATGGAAAAACGATTGCGTTCAAACTAAAATTCGCAGGAAACCTCAGCTACCGACAGCACAGTTCACAGTACCCGATATACTTAATGAACCTTACAAAATGATATAAACACTAATACAGTATTGCACATTGTTGATCAGTTGTTATTTTACTGCAAGCTTTGAATTAATAATTTTTCTAATAATTTATTGTATTTCTGTCATTTTTATTACTGACAGAAATACAATAAATTATTAGAAAAATTGTGTTAATGTTTTTTATTGAACATTAAGTTATTTTTATTTTACAGTTGTTGTGTAGTTTCCAGTTTAAAAAAATTTCTTGGCAATAATTTTTAGCACTAAACTTTGTTTTTAAGATTTTTCATGACACCAAAAAAGAATTTTATTTTTGTTTACATTAAAAAATATAATTTTCTGACAAATTTTGAAATTCGAATTTTTCTTTGTTTTGTTCAACTTAATCTTACACCATTTTGTTCAGGATTAAATTCTTTACAAGTTTTGTTTAAATGTTTTATATGTGTATATACAAACATACATATGTGTATACACACACACACACACACACACACACACACACACACACACA
>JAAAKQ030479470.1:0-19324 GCA_010016005.3 Zanna intricata
CACACACACACACACACACACACACACACATACTCACATTTATATATATATATATATATATTTATTTATATTCTTAAGACAGACGTACCTTTTACGTTTCACAGTTTGTATATATATTTAAATATATTCTAGCCTTGTATAGCTAGAATATACCTTCGTTCGCCCGACCACCTAGCCTTGATTCTCGAGTGTCGCTATTGCAGACATATTTTTATTTATATATATATATATATATATATATATATATATGTATATATATATATATATATGTCGCGCTCTCTCTCGTGTGTGTGCTTGCGCGCGCGTGTATGTATGTGTACACATATACACGCGCGCGAAATTTATTTTATTTCAACACGTTTATTTAAACATTGAAATCGCATTTATTTTAAACACTGAAATCTTGTGTTCTACTTTTTCCTACTTAATTATATACAATCAAGGAAGCAAATAATGTTTTAAAACTCACCTCATAAAATCGTTTCCGCTGTGTAGAAAAGAATCATCAGTCTTTTTTAAGGACGAATCAGCAACTATCCGTCATCATATTGTATAATTTCCTGATAGACAATACATAAGATAAAGATAAGATAAGTATAAGGACTCGGTTTGATTTACAATAAAATTATATCTTAATAAGATCTTTTACTATTTATCTGCAAAACAATTATTTAATAATAAGAAAGTATAGAACTTTCAATGACTCAATTCAAATAAAATCCTATAATTTTAAAGACCTAAAATTTCTTGACTTTTTTTTTTCTTTTTTCTGTTTTAGCCTCGCGAACTACTGTAAGGTATTACTTCAGAGGATGAATGAGGATAATATGTATGAATGTGAATGAAGTCTTGTACAATCTCAGTTCGACCACTCCTAAGAAGTGTGGTTAATTGAAACCCAACCATCAAAGGACACCGGTATCCACGATCTAGTATTCAAATCTGTATAAAAATAACTACCCTCTATTAGGATTTAAACCTTAGAACTCTCGACTTCGAAATCAGCTGATTTGCGATGTCGCGTTACTAGACCAGTCCGGTGGGCTAAAATTTCATGATTAAACGTATTGGTTTAGAAACGACAAATAAACGATTTAAATAAATATATTTATTGATTACATAAAATGTTATTTATGTAAAAGGCCTAGGTATTTTTAGTAATATCCATAACAAAACTACGAATGGTATTACCATATGAAAGGTGTTTGACCCTAGTGGACAGTAGTCATATCAACTAGATATTCAGCTATTCATATGTACTAAATTACAATAACTGAATACATAAAATTTAGAGCAAATTTATTTTATGCTGAATTGTACCCTAATGTAATTCTATTACATACCTTTGCATAATATTTATTGATTTTTCATTTTTTTATCATTATTATTATTTTACATTAAATACAGGTGCAAATACTTATCAGTTGTTTTTCTCAATAGTTTTGCTATCTTAATATAAATGCTTCTATATAATCAAATCATAGAAGAAAAAAATTATTAAAATATTTATGATTATTTATCATAAATTCAATTTTTTTTTTAAACTTACTTTACTTTAGTTACTTACTTTTTTACAGTAACACTTACTTAATTTTTATTATTTAATTTAGTACTATGAATAGTCGTTAATGTGAGATTTGGTATGTAATCCACGTCGCTGATACGTTTGAACTGAATATTATCAAAATGATACCAAAAATCTTTTCCACAAAAATAATAAATTAAAAAATTAATTTTACTACATAGATTCTTTTAATAATAATTAGGAATAATATGTGAATGCGTCACACCTTGCACATCAGCTCTTCCAAACAAAACATTTCTAACTTGAATCAACTGAAACAAATAATATGTATACTACTCTATCTTCGAGTAAAGAGACTTAATAAGTTTTTAAAAAGTAAATAGTTTAAAAGATGGGGTTACAAGTTTTACATTATTATAATATTGTATAACATGAAAACACAGAACTGTTGACATTAGTCGTCCAGCCAACCAGGACAAATAAAAAAAATAATATGTACGCATCTTAAGAAATAATGTACTTCTTTTCATTTACTTTAATAACATTAAGAAAAACACAATTATTTCATTTATCATTAAATATAAATAACTGAACTAAAATCAATCTTGCCGATTGACTGAAATTATATATTTAAATATATATATAATAAAATTAATTTATATTTTTTTATGTTTTTAGGTTGCTATTTTTACATTTATATCGTTGCAAGATATCATGCTCGTGCAATATACACAGTTGAAGTATCACTAAGACAACAACAAGACAGTGGCCATACACGATACGGCCAAACACTTGCCATAACAGTTGGTCTGTTTATATTTCTTTGGGTACCATTCCAGGTGAGTAAGTCTTTATTTAACAATATAAAATCGTTCAAACAAATCTTCTCATATAAAAAAAATTTGAAATCTGACCTATAATTTACTTAACATTTTATACAAAAAGCTAATCAATATACTTAAATTTAAGGAAATATTTTTCTTTAAATAGGCCTTATAAAAATGTTATATTACTACAGGAAGATCATAAATTAATTTCCTACTTAAGACCTTTGTTTATCATAAAAACATTCTTAAATAATGAATACTAAATTAGTATTCAGTATTGTAATTTAATGATAATCATTAAAATGAAAGATTAATGAACATGATTACTGGCTAACATGAACATGATTTTTGTCTAACATGAACAAATTAATGTTAGACATGTTTGAATCAGCCTGATATCGAACAAAGCCTCTTTCCTCAATTTGATTAAACATGAAAAGTGAAGTCCATTATCATTACATTAATACAACATCAATCATTAAAAAGTAAAATTGTTATTAAAGGATGAGTCGGAATAGTAATAAATTTATTTAATTTGCATTATTTATTTGTAATTTAAATATATTTATTAAATTTGTTAGTTTTTCCTGACCCTGTTCCAGACTACATGTTTAATAGTAAACTTACACTTACATTGCACAATGTCTGTAGGTACTCAGGCCTGGCAAGCGAGTAGCATTTTTTTTTTTTTTTTTTTTTTGTTTTTTAACCTCCGGAACCACAATTAAGTATATATTCAGAGAGATGAGATGAATGAATTAATGAATTGTAGCGTGTGTGAAAAATGCCATGCTTGACCGGGATTCGAACCCGGAACCTCCGGATGAAAGACCGAGACGCTACCACTCGGCCACGGAGGCCAGCAGTAGCAGTAATTTAATTCATTTATACACACATATCCAGACACGACAGTAGCTGAAAAATAGATTGGCGAAAATTATATATATATTTGTTTATCTGCATGTCCTGGCGACAGTCAGGAGTAGCTAAACTAATTAAACTTATTGGGTGAACTAATTGAAACCCTGATTAAAATTTAACTACTATTGACTTCAAATACTCTTATGGAGTCTCGATCCCACTTGATGAAACTTTATTTCATTTTCTTTAACTACTATTATCAACATTTTTCGTTTACAACGGCTGAAAACTTATTCAAGCCTCTACTCAACACTATGTTTTGAAATCATCTTTTTACCTTACATATGTTTTTTTTAAATTTTCAAATTAGGGAAAAAGGAATTGTTAGTGTTGATATATTACCGGCAATATTCCAGGCGTAATGCGTAATCTATCGAGTCCATTTTATTGGCTATTTGAATTTTGTAAGGAAATATTTTTAAACCTGCAAGGATTTAAAAATAATAAAAATCACTTAACCTAATCATACACCCTACACCCACATAACCATAAGGTTTTTGTTCCTTTTTTTTTTTAAATTCTGTGCAATTATATTCGATTAATGCCCAACTGAGTAGAACTTTTCGTATCGATATTGCAGCATTCTCCGATACATTGTACCTTACAGACTCAATATTTTCATTATTTGTGGAAGATCTAGCTAGGTCTACCGGATTTTCTAGCATCTCCCATTGATCCAGTCTATTAAACTTTCAAAAACATTAAGCTCATGGCTACCAGAAGGTGATTTCATAATATTGTACATTTTTCCAAATTTTAAATGTTTTCAGAAACGATGCTCTCACTTTCCAAATAAAATGTAACTATTTTTACAAAATGGATCTTGTTTTTCTTTAAGTTTAATTTGAAAGAGAAAAAAATTAATATTTTAATACTACAAAATTGTAATTTTTTTTCATAGAAGTGATTTTTGGCCCACCCGATATAATTCTTTCTACAAGAGCAAGGATGCAGGCACCGTACGAGTTTTCAAAACTTTTCACTTGAAAATTTAATAAAATTCAATTTTCTTCATATTGTTACCATGAAATACTTCACTACAACACATCCTGTTAAAGTATATTTACGGTACCATTATCGTAATTTTGATACTTTTAGGAAAAATCTGTTTTGGAAACGTTTTAGAGTGACGATATCTTCATAAAAAAGTATTAGAACATGTGTAAGATTTTAGAAGTTGAGGGTTATCAAATTTCTGTTTCATTAATTTTATCTACATGCATTCTAAGAAAGTAAATTCCAAAACTTATTTTGGAATCCAGTCTAAATTTTATCAATAGGAATCAGCGCTACATAAAATTCAATCCAGCGTTAAAATTTCTTTGTATAACTACTTTTATTTTTTTATTTATTTTTTTGTCGAGTGCAGGATCTCGAGGTGAACGGTTGACTCTGTATCGATTCCTCTTTTTTTGATTGGTTTGTTGGTGTTTTTTACTGGATACGTAAGACGGATATTGTAGTGTTTATTATTGTGGATATTGTAGTGAAATTTTAATGGATTTGGACGACGGACAACAAAGTTATTTTGATTTTCCTGGTGGAATTATATTCCATCAGGAATACACTGTATTACTATATAATAGGACGGTTTAAAGGTTTTTATTTTTTTGGTTTGAACATTTTGTACTGATTTAAGGACTACGATGTGTATTTGTACAGTGTTTGGTGATATTTTGTCGACGGTCACGTAATATTTTGCATATTATACATACAGTATTAGAGGTTAGACTGTTAAAGTCATACAACTAGTAGTACATACAGGAGGAGTGACGTCAGTTGTTTGTGTAACAAACAACGACTTAGAATATTTTTCGTTGCTAGTGATTTATACACTGAATTATTTCTATTTTTAAGTGCTACGAGTGTCAATATAAGGGGAATAATTTATCCCTCAATAACTCCGAATCCCTTGGTTTCCCACCCCTCCCCCTTTGGATCACCATCGATCCCCCCCGAACCACCTCACTTCACCAACCCCCCCAAAATCCGACGGCGGATTTGGGTGGATATATTTTCCGACCCCCCCAAACTTTGCCCCCTTATTTTGGGCAAACGATTTTCATTGGTTCTTCAACGCTGAAAACGGTAGTGCTATTTATTTTTACGTCCCACTTTCGGGTCAGGAGTTAAAAAACTTTTTTTGATTTTGGAGCATAATGGACCCATTCCAACCAAGCAAGGTGTTGTCTCGTTCTCCAGTGAGAACAAGAAGAGAATCTGCAACTACGGGCAGAGGGAGTTGGCTACCGTTAGTACATAGGCCTTAAATAAGGAGACTTCGGATAAAGGTGACAGAAGACCGAGGGAGGACCGGAAGAGATGACGCCCTCCCAGCTCGGAAGGTAGTGATGCCAAAGACGAGTTCATACAACTAATAAATCGCCTAGAAGAATTGGAAAGTATCTTACACTAGAATATAGGCAAAAACACCGAGGAAAGTGAAGCAAGTCGAAATGGAGTTGTATGGCCTAACTAGACATATAGCGAAGTACAAATCACAACTATTGATGAGGAGAACTGTACTGAGCAGGTGCGACAAGTGTACACAGAGGACAATTACTACAGAAGGAAATAGACAACAATGAATTAGAGGAACTACTGTTGCGTAAATAGCCGAGAGAAGCATTTCAACACATAGACTAGGTCATTGAAATCTCAGAAGAGCCGGGTACCCATCCGGTATCTGGTGTAGCTTTACAGGAGGAGCCGTACTTTGCCAAATTAAGCAGAAAACTTCCCAGTCTGAGGCTGTTGGCTGGAGGTAATAAACTATAGGCTAGGCAATTATTAGTCTTCAAGCCCCAAACAGAGGTGCTGATAGGGGATGATCTGACGGAAGAAACAAGGTTATTACTGATGGTACTCAGGAGCACAAGAAGATGATTTCTAACTTAAAAGGCGGTCTGGAAAAGTTATATCAGAACGGTGTTAACTTCATTCTATGCGTGTAGGACGACAATATCGGTTTGTCCTAGCCAAAAAGCTAATCGAGTATGCTGGAAGAAGAAATAACAGAATCACTAAATACATTGATTACACAAAGCAGAGAGCGCAGTCATCTGAAAGACCACAAGGACCTCCAACAAAGACAGTTGCGATCAGATAACAGGGAGTTTCGCAGACATCCTAATAAGGGTCAAACAAGACATGAAGGGAGAAACGCCGGAAATTCTTTCGGTGAGGAAGGGCCATCGGGGATGTTCTGGTGGGGGTCAAAGATGATGGTACACAAGTCCAGAACTTCCAAAGGAAGATAACTGATTCGGTGCTGAAGTTCAGGTAAATTGTACAAGAAGATATAAGATCAAAAGTGTTGTGATAAAAGACATAGACGTTTTATCCACCTCTGAAGATGTGATAGAAGCAATTACTAAGATTGTTGAAACAAGTGCAGACCAAATATCTGGAGTTAACATGAGAGAATCAATTGGCAGCACGAAAACAGCAACGATGCTGCTGCCATCAAATGAAGTCGAACAACTCTGCAAAGCCGGTAGAATTAAAGCAGAATAGGTCTCCTGTAGGGTGTTCCTAGGAGATCAAATAGATTGCTGTTTCAGGTGTTGGGCCCAAAGCCATAAAGCGAGTAGATGCGAGGGCCCGGACCAAAGCAGATCGTGTTTCGTCTGTAGGAAGAATGGTCACTTCAGGGCGGACTGCAAGAAATCAAAAGGGCGCTGGAGGCTTAGGTGCGCCAAGCAAGCGTCATGATTAACTTGTTACTGACTAACGCGAACAGGAGTGTCCTCTAGCATGATCTCGTGGAAGAGATTGCAAAGGGAAGGGATTGCGAGATCGTCGATTTTGTAATTACGTCGGAGCCAAACAGAACAACAGCAGCCAAGACCAGTTAGAACACGGACACGAAAGGTGATGTTTCAATACGGGACTATTCTGGCGCATTTGTTTGGCGTATCTTCAAACGTGACAAGGGACTAATAGCCATTGAATTATTGGACGCGGTAATTATTGGAATATACATCTCGCCGAACTGTGAACATGATGAGTTTCTGGAACGATTGGACAAATAACAGTGTCATTACAAGAACAACCAAGAAAATAATAGTTCTTGGAGACTTCAACGTTAAGGCCACAGCTGCGAGAATTGCCTATACTAACCGACGAGGGGAAGAGCTTACAGAATTTATGCAACGTATTGGTCTCTACTGCCTGAATGATAACACCCCGAATTTCCAGGCGAGGAGACATTCGTCAATCTTGGAATTAGTCATTATGGATGACAGATGGAACATCTATTGTAGCCAGATCAAGTTTCTCATGAAGGAAACTGTCAGTGATCATCGAACAATTTTGTTAACAATCACTAGGTCGGCTTTAAGAACCAGAAAAATATACATATCGGCGAGACTGACCACTACTCAGGCAGGAAAGCTAGTTGATAAGATTTATGTTAGACTTGGTGCAGATCCAATTACTCCCGAGTCCTTTAGGGATGCTGTCGCTGATGAAGTGAACAGAATGGTTATGACTCGCAGAAAGAAGAAAGTGGCATATTGGTGGATGGCGGAAATAGGTGTACTCCTTAATGAATTAATTCTTAGTAGAAGACGGGCCAAAAGACTTCATCGAGTAGCAAACGATGATAACGAACTTCAAGCTGCCTTGCTAGCTTACAGAACTCATAGAAAGAAACTTAACTATGCTATCAAGGAAGCAGAAAAGGCAAAATGGAAAGATTTGTGCGCAGAGCTGGATAACGATCCGTGGGGCTTGGCGTTCAAAATAGTCACCATGAAACTAGGAAGACGACTTCCTTTCCTTCCAAAAGAGGAGACCGAGGAGGCTTTTAATAGACTTTTCCCCTGCCAGGAAGTCAATATTGAGCCACAGCTAGAATTCGAAAAACGTAACTTCACATTGAAAGAAGTTCAAAAGACTGTCAACAGACTGCGTAATATCAGCAGCCAGGGACCGGAAGGAATCCCAGCCGTGATCATCAAGGGTCTCATAGGAAAAATGCACGTCAAATACTAAGTATGTATAATCGACAGCTGGAGACTGGCTGTTTCTCATAATGTTGGCGAAGAGCAGTTTTTATCCCGAAAAGGAACAATGAGACATAGACACGAACATGAGACCCCTTTGCCTTCTTAATACGACGGCAAAGGTAATGGAAAGAGCTCTGTGTAATCGACTCCAGGAGGAACTTAACAACAACGGAGGATTGCACAAAAACAATTTGGATTCATTAAGGGCAAATCCACTCTGCCATAGAGAAACTTACAGCATGGGCGGTGGAGACTAGAAGTGGAATTTGGAGGACCAGGGGTGTTCCGGCATTGGTGCTCCTTGACGTTAGGAATGCCTTTGGGTCGGTCTCTTGGAACATTGCCTTAAGGGCAATGAGAAACAAAGGTATTAGTAACTACTTGCTGCGGCAAATGACACAATATTTCTGGGAAAGATGGACAAAATCGTGACCCTAGATGGAAGGTTAGACCTGAAGATATGCGGAGGCGTCCCCAGGGTTCAGTGCTGGGGCCGGTTATATGGAGCATTGTGTTTGATAGCGTACTAAGGTTAGTACTACCAGAAGCGACCGAACTCATGGCTTACGCGGATGACTTGGCTCTGATGATCTCAGGTCGACCACTCCTAAAAAGTGCGGTTAATTGAAACCCAACCACCAAAGAACACCGGTATCCACGATATACGAGTAGTATTCAAATCCGTATAAAAATTGTTATCTTTACTAGGATTTGGACCTTAGAACTCTCGACTTCAGCTCTGAGATTATACCTGTACAAGACTACACTTCATTCACATTCATATATAACATCCTCATTCATCCTCTGAAGTAATACCTTATGGTAGTTCCGGAGGCTAAAGAGAAAAAGAAAGAAGGGCTAGATTTGATAAATCAGAAGCAATACAAAACTCTTACTATTTTCTAAATTTTACTTGCGAAAAACATAATTTTTTTTTGACACAGTACAGGTTTAGTTAACAACTCAAATTAGCTTTACTACAATTTCATGATAATAAAATCGGATATATGCTTGATTTAAGCTCACAAATTCTACTAATTATGAAGTTATCTATGTAGGTTCACGTGTAAAAGTTTTGGTAAAGTTCATTAAATACTACAATTATAAAATAATTTATGTTTCTCTAGAATAAGTGTTTGTACAGACACTCAACTTTCACATACAATACATAACTGGATATTTTTGTTAATGTCTATATATTTGTTTTTTTATTTTTTAGAGAAAAATATTTTTTTCTGTAACATATGTATCCATAAACATAATTCTATCTATAATTAGTGCAATGGTGGATTTATTTTTTTAAGGTACATTATCAACTCTAATAGTCCGGAGAAAAATTTGCATTATATTTATTTTAGTAAAACCAACTTTTTTCTCTAGATGGTGTACAAGTCTATTAGTTATTTCTTTATGTAACTCTCTAAATTTCTTTATATAAAAGTTAAAATAAATACAAAAGCTAATAACACGAAAACCAAGAAGTAAATATTTTGTTTTGATTAATCATTTAAAAAGAATAATAAATAGTAACAGTCTAATTTAACTCTAATTTTTTAATTTTATTTCAGTTAAAAAATAAAATAAAAAAGCAATTACAATTCGATACGTTGTTTTGCGCTATTTTTTCTTTACTTACTTAATCATCTATAGTAGTCGTTTTCCCTTTGAAATTTACATCACACTGTAAATTTCATGGTGCGGTGTGTAATTATCCACGATTTGATTCCTTCTCAACAACTATTAAAAAAAGCATTGGTAATTTGAAAAAAGTAACATCACTTTAAAGTCAAATTAAGAGATTTTTTATTTTTTTAATTTAATAAAATTTGCCCAATAATAATTTATTATTATTAATTAAAATGAATTAATCTAGAAAACTTATATCTAAATATCTGTTTCAATAATTTTTTTTTTTTAACTGAATCCTTTTTTCAGTGTGATATGAGAAAATAAATAAAACCCTGATTCTACAATAATATTCTACTTGGTATAATAAAATAAAAATCCCATAAAACCAGCGTAATTTTTAGAAATGAGGGTCAACGAACTTACATAAATTCAATTCATGAATAAAAAAAAACTTATTTCATCTTTTATTTCTCGTATTAAATATTACACCCATAAGATTCGTAGTAAACGAAAGAATCATTCTCTTTGATAAACAAACAAAATAATTTCATAAAATATGTATGTAAATAAATTTTATTATTATAAAATTAATACTCTTCATAAATACAATTTCAGCTTCACATAATTTAATTACATTCCTAAATCTATAAAATTAAACTGTTTTTTTTTTATGCCTTGATATAATCTCAAACAACATCATCAAAAACTTTACTTCTAGTAAATTACTCTATGGTTTACTACAAAATATTTTCCGTTATAAAATTCCAAATAACATAATAGGCTGCTTCACTTCCTTTTCCTGCAAAATATTTCTTATAGCTTAACTCGTTAATGAATTATGTAATTACCGTTCAGTTTTAAAAGGCTAAGTAATCTCTTTCAAAAGATAATCAGTTAATAAAAATTCTAAGTTTCATTGTTTTATTTAATTTATGTGTAAATATAAAATTTTCTTTGATTTTATTGAGTTTTTTTTTAATAACAAACCAGATCAAACTTATTAAATAAAGAGTGTTTAAAATTTTTACGTTGTGATTGAGTAACAAGTGCTTCTCACCCTTGTAAAAGTTAGCACTATTAATGGCGATATTAATCGGGTTAGACAGACATTTATTAACAGGTTATTGAAATTTGTTAGATTATAATTTAGTGTATCTGTTTTTTCATATCGTAATATATTAGAACAGAGCTTATTTTATTTTATTATGTAATAATTCGTACCAGTATCAAAGATACAAAAAATATTTAAATTCTTTCTGTACCGCTATAAAATAATTTATAACAATAAAAAATTCATATCATAATACTACAAAGCACTCCGAAACACAGACACACAATTTATTAATTCATGAGTCCAGATGCCCTTCCAGATATTATTGGCATTGAATTCCTTTTCATTGGTTAAAGAAGAGGCACAAATCTACTTCATACCCATAAAAACACTCTACAACGAAATTGCCTATTACTTGAAATGATATACTTAAAGTTAAAATAGTTTTCAACCACATTTTAAAAATGGGTTTAGCTAAGAACTATCTCAATAACTCAGCTGAAACTAGTCTGAAAATGACAGCAACATCACTCATGAATGATAGCCGCATGAAATGCGTTGCAATAAAATATTACAACGTAAGTTTTGAAAACTCTGAATAGTTGGCCCATATAAGAAAAGGTCTTGTAGCAATTCAAACATTAGGTTGATGACCTACTTTCAACAAACTCGTTTTCCAAATCGCATTAGGTTTTATAAAAAGGGTTTTTAATATTAACCAGAACAACGTACACGTAACAAATTTTTAAAAAATTTTTCGTTTCAAATTTACAGCAGCTATTTTTTTTTTAACAGAGAAATGATGGAAAGGTCCAATGGTTGTGAAGTTTTAATCGCCAATCAGAAACTTTTATTCTTCCCTTTTCTCCTGATTCAAAATTTATTTAGTTTAACTTACAGCAGCTACGCATTAAATACATTATTATTCATTTATTAGTCAATCTCTATACCTAAATTTATCTATGAGACCGTCACTCTACTGCTTTCTATGCCGGCCTCCTTGGCTGAGTGGTAGAGTCTTGGCTTTTCAACCGGAGGTCCCGGGTTCGAATCCCGGTCATGCATGGCATTTTTCACACACTCTACAATTCATTCATCTCATCCTCTGAAGATATACTTTAACGGTGGTTCCGGAGATTAAAAAAATAACATTTACATTGTTATTGGTAAAACTTCCACAATTAACTGAAATTAAAATTACGAATTATAAGTTAATTTTAACTTTGTTAATTCTATTACATTTTAGAGAACATAATTTGTTAAAATTCAGAACAAAATTAGTCAGTTCATTCACTGATTTATGAATTTATATATATATATGTAAAATAAAAATAATTAATAATTTTACATCCACCTTACCAGCAAAAAAAATGTGTTTTATCGAGATTTTTCAGTTTATTTTAAACCATCATCAGGAGATAAAAATAATGTTATAAGTCAAAAATTAAAATAATTACACAGTCATGACTGTTTAATTGTCAAAGGTATACTAGGTTTGAGTATAGTTTTGACATTCATAGTCATGACGGTGTAATTATTTTAATTTTTGACTTACTATATTATTTTAATGATTGTTTGAAATAAACTGAAAAATCTTGAGAAAACATATTTTTTGCTGGTAAGATTGTTATAAAATTTAAAATTATTTTTTATTCTATTAAAAAAATTATCAACTGAAATTATGTTTAAGAAATAAATTTATATACATATGAGTTAAGAGTTGCTTTAATGTA
Organism: Zanna intricata; assembly: GCA_010016005.3. Taxonomy (NCBI): domain Eukaryota; kingdom Metazoa; phylum Arthropoda; class Insecta; order Hemiptera; family Fulgoridae; genus Zanna; species Zanna intricata. Next base: position 12,699 of record JAAAKQ030479470.1, read on the forward strand.
AGTATAATATAGTTGCCTTAAGAAGTATATTGTTCTTTCCTATATATTTACTGTATATGGATTGCATATATTTAATCCTTCAGTATTTGATGTTTTTAATTTAATTTTTCCATGGAACTTAATCTTTTAAAATAGCTTGGGAACAGAGAGGAGATACTTTTAGAAATAAAATTTACTATCAATTTACATAACAATAAAGAGCTCTTACAGTATTAATATTTAAATACAGAAATATTAGATGTGTGTAATAAGATACGTTTCTCTACGCCCTAAAATGTCTCATGACGTATATTATTTGAAATCCATTTTTCTTGATCCTGAGTCCTCCATTTGTATAAAAACTCCTTCTTTGATGTCAGTTAAGATATCAAATTTGTTTCCTTCTCCCTTTTTTTCATTCCAGGTTTTCTTCAATAAACTTTTTCTATAGATAATTCCTCTTTTATATATAAATACGATACGAACTTGCTCTTCTCAGGATATACATCGAGCTCTTCTGTACCTTTACACTTAATATCTCCTTATTATTCATTCCGTTTACTTTTTTTTTTCTTTATTATTTTGGTTAACAGATTTCATTGGATAAATATGGCTATGTGTATTAAAATTCGTTATCCAAGCAGAAAACATAGAAAATAGCATATATAATAAAAATAGCATAGAAAACGTTAATATTACAATTTCTGAAAAGAATCGATTATAAACAATAATATTATTGTAAACAAAATTTAAAGATAGAATGGATCAGTATCCAATGAAAGAAGTTAAAAGTATGGTATACAGTTTTGCTCAGTTTATTCGTAAAAGAATAAACCCGAAACGAGAAAAAAGAACAAAATGTTTTTGTATAAACTAAAACGAAGTTCAAGGAAATTTTAGCCTTACCATGTGTACGTGTTCAGTGAATTCTGTCAATGTTTACCGAAGACAGATTAAACTCTGCGAGAAAAAGGATGGGTATATATGCTTTCGTAACGTTCACAAAACTAATCCCTGACTCAAATAAAATAAAAATCAATATCGTCGTAAAAATTTTTTCGAGTCTGTTATGTACATAACCACAATATTAGCCTACTGTCCGGGTTTATTTTCTTTATTAAATAATAATTCTTTTCTGTTTTTAATTTAATGAACAATATTCCAAATATGACTTATAACCGTATTGAATATATTCCTTTATTAAAGATATTTTAAGATTTCCAATTCATTCTCCAGATTTTTTATTGATGTGAAACATGTGAGAAATACTAATCCAAATGTAGTATATTTTCTCTCTTTCTCTCTCTCTCTCTCTCTCTGTCCTCTCTTGCGCGTGTTTGTGTGTGTTTGAGAGTGAAATTCGGAGGTGTTATTGATCTTCACCCTGATTCAAACATTTCATCTATGATTATAATTAAAAATTGTTTGGAGGGATGGCATAGTCGCAATGGAGATGAGTGAATATCTAGTGATCTGCGGCTACGTGTCTTCGAACTGCACGGATTTCTGGTTCGGAGATTTCCTTTCGGACCTGGAGCACCTGATGAAAGGATCCACGAAACCAGGTATCCTCACTGGAGATTTAAACGCATTGAATTAGGGGGCATCAGATCGACGCAGCGGGGCTACGAGCTGGCCACGTTGCTAAAACGCGGTCGGAATGGCAGCAGTCAACACGCGCGGAGGACTGACCTATGTAGGATGAGGTACGTGGTCTGTGGCAGACATAACCGCAAGATAGGTCGGGTAATAAAGGATGAGCTCGGAAGTGACTACAAGGTATTCTTTACTGTTTTGTGAGAACGACTACCTCTACAACAAGTTAGACTAAGGTGGCGGCCAACGGGGAGGCTACTGGTCATAGTCGTGAACGAAATAGCAAAAACAGCTAATGATACAGAAAAAATCAGCCCAGAAGAGCTGAAGAAGGCAGCAGCGGCGATCCACTACACAGAAATGCCTCTTGACAGACCACAGTAACGGAAGGTAATACTAGTGTTACGGGGAAATTTCCACCCCAAGGGCGGTGACGATGGCAGCACGAAGAAGGCTTCAGAGAGGACGTCGGGAAGACCTCGTTGAAGTGCAAGAACCAAAGCTAAGAGAGGAGTGTCAGGTAGCGAAAAGAACACTAAGTACGGCGATCAAGATGGTCAAAAGACGTTTCATTTGGCCATCTTTGGTCCTGGCAGGGACTGATGGACTAACTGGAAGGGAATCCATGGGGGATGGCCTACCAAATAGTGTCGAAGAAATTTGGTAGGAAACTCCACGCACCTTCGCGATGCTAGGCGTTTGGTGTGATACGTAGGCTGTTCCCTACGTGTGAGCCGGACTGGGAGGCAGCAAAATGCCTGCAAGAACACCAGTTCACGCTGGATGAGATTTGGTGGGCAGCTTCCAAATCAATGTTAAGAAGGGTCCAGAACCAGGCAACATCCCTGGAACCGTAGTGAAGACGTTGGTGGAGTGGCACCATGGACGGTCCTGGACAAAATGAACAGACTTCTGGGAGAGAGCAGATTCCCAACTGAAATTGAAGGAGGCCAGATTGGTCCTCCTCCCAAAGAAAAAAGATAATCCGGAAGGGGAAGCCGAGTGCAGGCCCCTGTGTTTACTGAACGTATTGGGGAAACTACACGAACGGTTTCTATCAGAAAGAATAGGAATAGAATTGGAAAGCAATGGAAGCTTCTCACCGAACCAATACTGGTTTGTTAAGGGACGGTAGACGCGATACAGCACGTCGTGGCTGGGCACGGGAAAAAGCCACGGGTACATGAATAACAAGGATGATACCTCTTGTAATCCTCCTTGTAGTGTTCCGTCGAGCGTGGTCATGGAGTAGCTGAGAGCAAAAGGACTCAGTGAGTACACGATAATGAATGATTATTTTCAAGAGAGAAGGATCACAATTAATACCGAAGAGGGAAACGAGGTTTTCGAGATGTGAGAGGCTTATCCCAGGGTCCGAGAATTGAGCTGTAAGGGATTTGGGGAGGTGGGATATTACCTCACCCAATTCCTATCTGGACATGGAAATAATGCGGAATACCAACATAGATTGGGAAGAAGAGAGTCCTTGGAGTGTAATTATAGTAATAAGGATGACACAACGGAGCACATAATCTACAAATATGCCTGGGTGGGAGCATATCAGTCGGTTTGATGTGGTTCGCTCCAGAAAACACCATAGAATACATGCTTTGAGTCAGGAGACAATGGGGCAAGCCTGATCTCAAGGGTCATGAAAACCAAGGAGGAAGAGGGCAGGCTTTGGAAAGAGAATTACCAGCAACAGTAAAGGAGGACAGAATGACCAGCGACACGATAAGAAGCAACGGAGTGACTATTGTATTTTTAATTTACTACTGTGTATTGCTTTACTTTGTATTATTTTTTATGCACAGGTATAGTAATGAATAATATGTACCAAACCATGAACAAGAAGACCTGAAGAGCTAATCGAGCGGCAAGGTTAGTAAGATGTGAAGTTTATTCTTTTTGTATTCAACTGTGTTTTATAGTATTGAACGAATCGTGGCGATATCTAGGGCCAGGGAGGTAGCCCAATTGCTGAGGATACTTCAGTCCGGGCACACGCAAGTGTCTTAGATCGCAGTACTTCTAAGAATGCATGAGGGCTCCTTGAGGGTTCACAGGATCGAGCACGGGAGAGAGGGCCGGGTGTGTGCAGCGCACATCCGACCCTCGGTATTGATAGTTGTTAGGTGTGGGATGGGTAGCTTCTCTGAGGAGGGGCATTACGGCTCTCCACAAGCGGAGGGTCGAGTGCCGCAAGGAATCAGGGACGACCCCGATGGGAGGGGGTTCGTAAGGGACCCCAAGACAGTGAAGGGGTAGGATAATCAGCAGTCATGGCATTCCGACTGAGTTACACCTAACAGCGAATCCAATTGCCCCGGTGGTGTTTAACAAAAAGAAAAAAAACTTTCATGAAAAACATTATTAGATTTATTAATAAGAATTACATTTTAGTATTAAAAATATTTTCATAAATCTTTAACATATATTATTTTTTTGTACTTATAGCTGTCATCTTGATTAAAGCAATTATCGTACTAAATACGTAACGACAACCACCATTAGCATGATAATTTTGAAATATTTTCTACGTTACTTGTTTGTTTGTTCTTTCTTTTTTCATTAATTTATCCTATTTTTGATAGGAGCACAAATTAAGCAATTAATTTTAAACGTGAATAATTTATTATTACATACAAAAGGCTGAAAAATTTAAACCTATCCAAAAAAAATAATTCCATGATTATTCATATAGACAATGTAAATTTTAAGTATTTTTTAATTGATAGTTATTTATCATAAAGACCGAATAATGTACTATGCCTCTACAATTGATTCTATGTAAAAATTATGTGATTACCTTATTCATTATACTATGTTCATCGATTATAAATTATTAAATTTAGGAAAATATCATGAAAATAATTTGACAAAGAATCAACTATATTCTTGTTTACATGATGAATCATGTCTTGTGAAACGCTCGTTATTACTTATTGGAAATGACTAACGAGACAATTTAATCATAAAGCTTTTTATGTAAGATTTGACTGAAATTTTAAATGAAAAACTGTTTCAATTGACAGATGGAAAATTGTTACTTCATGATTTATTGTATATATATATATATATATATATATATATATATATACATATATATTAATCATACATATATATATTAATCATTTAACATGTAGCTTTTTATGGTATTTTCTCCAACCAGTTTTCCAGCTATTGCCGGGTTTGGATGTGTGTATAGGCATGATTAGGCATGTATAGGCACTGCCACCGGCTTGCCAGGCCGGACTCAGGTCAATCATTGCTGAGACGTGTATTTAATTGAAACCCAACCAATAAAAAAGAAAACCGGTATCCGCAGGCTAACATCCAAATCCATATAAAAGAAACTTCCTATACTTGAACTTAAGAACTCTCTGGGCACTTCGTAAATATAGTCTTTTTATTAAAAAAATATTATGTAATGTATACTGAAAATGCAAACTACTTTAATAATCTTTTCAAAACCTTCACCACCTCTTTAAAATTCATAGAATTCTTCAAAATTAATTAACTGTTTAATCCAATTAAGGAGACAATTTCACTTAGGTTAATACTTAGGTATAAAGAAAAATAGCGATATGTTTACCATATTAAGCATTCATATGTTGATAATATCTTGATTATTAAAAGATCACTAATAAAAATGATTATCAAAACCACCTTTTGCATCTAAGTACTTAAAATCGGAGAAAATACTTTAAAAATTCGTTTATAATATCAATGAACAAGTTGAAAGACAAAATTTAAATGGTTTGGACATTTCGGTAAGAAAAAAAAAGATTTAAAAAGATATAACTTTTTAAAACTAAATCAAGGTTCAGTGGAAGGAGAACGAAGAGAAAACAAGAGATAAGCCACAACCTAAGATGAGAGTGGATTATATGGTACTAACAAGGATAAGATAAAAAGCCAATTTGAGATGGTGGCATTGAAAACAGATAGTTTTAGAAGTTAAATTACACGTCTTACAGTGGAACCCTGAAAGATATGATGATAGAAACTGGGATTTACGATTCTTTTAAACAATTTTATAGTACTTAGAAATATCAAGTAATAGAAGATCATATAATATTATTCTATGAAGTTAAAAAATATATGATGATGAAGTATTGTCGCTAAAGTTAAAACTATACAATACGAATTCAAGTTCAACTTGAGATAAAGTACATATTTAAAAGTTATTGCCTGTTTTAAAAAAATTATATATATATATAAATAATATAATATGTAAAACTTATATCATCAAAATTTTATTATCATTATAATGATAAAATTTGTTTACTTCCCATACGATCGGGAAAATGGAATTATAAAAAAATTAGCTACTGGAAGGTATTGAAGAATTCAAGAAAAATAAATAAATGTAGTAATAACAAAATAATAATTGTATATAAATCAAAAAGAAAAAAAGGATTCTTAACCTACAGTAAAGACAAGTAATGATATCAGGCGTTTATTTTAACTATATCAACATTATTTAAATAACTCAGATGAAATAATGTTATTAAAGAAATAAATTAATAATAACCTAAATTATAAACTAAATTTTGCGAAAAAGAACCTTGATTATTCTAAAATTTAATGATTTTTTTTTTAACACTCCGCAGCAACTGGTACCACCATTAGGTATGTCATCAGCCGCTGCGCAGTGTCGTGGCAGCACATTAACCTACCACCTCCAAGCTTGGGTTCAGCAACTGGACCCCCCATCGGGGTCTCCCCGATCTCATCGAGGCACCCCGACCCACCGCTTCTGGGATGCCAAAGAGCTCCTCCTCCGGAGAGCTACCCTTCTTGGCCCTATCACTTATCCCTACTAAGAGTCGACTGTGCATTTCACACATCCAGCTCTCTCACTCCTGCGCGACTCTAACACAACTCGAGGGGTCCCCATGCGTCATCAGAACCACCCCGATCCAGAACACTCTTGCGTGTGTCCTGGACCAAGGTATCCTCAGCAATTGGGCTGCCTTCCTACACGTTGCCACGGTTCGCCCCTGACGCCACCTCGTTTTCTGACGCTTAAGTTATACATACAAATA
>JAAAKQ030479481.1:0-22565 GCA_010016005.3 Zanna intricata
TATTCTCTTTATATCTTTGCCGATGAGTTTAAAGCTTAATAACTCGCATCATTATTATTATTATTATTATTATTATTATTATTATTATTATTATTATTATTATTATTATCATCATCACCTTCATCAGAGTAAACTATACATAGATATTTTATACCCTGATCTGTTAATCTATACAACTTAATTATAAAATGTTTCTTAAAACAAAATAAAAAGCTAACAATAAACTTGTTTGTAATACTTACCTAGCATTGGCTATTTATTCCTATATAATGGTAAAATAGTTATACATAAAAAGAGTTACCTAATATTTGATTTTTGGGGTGGAGAATAATTTATGATATTTTATTGCAAAATTATCATTATATGTTAAAGTAAACAAAAAAAAAAAACATTTTAATTAAAAAACCCAATATTAGTTTATTTTTTCTGTACCCTCAATCACCTTCAGAGAAATTTTTTTTTTACTTTTCTACGTTTTCTATATTACATGAAAGAAACTAAAAAAAAATATTCCACTAAAAAAAATGTACAACTAATAAAACTTTAACTAAGATTTCTTTCTTTTTTTTTTTGGGAGGGGGGCACTAAATTATGACGAAATTTTATTGTAATATTATGATTAAACGATTATCCGAAACCGAAAAAAGTTAATTAAAAAGTTTTTTTTTTTGTAGCTTGCACTACTATAGCGAGCCGCGTACAGCTGTGTGCATTGCATGCGAGAGAGATAGACTTATAGGACGGATGGAACAGTAAATCGTTACTTTACGAAAACATCTCTTATAGCTCCTTATGCTTACACAGTATGCAATAAATATATGATATTTTCCGGATATTTAATAGCGCGGTGAGCCAGCCATCAACCTATGTGCACAGAAATACGCTGCCCGCTACACTACGCGTAGGAAGACGTAAAAAAAATTCGGTTAAAAAATATGCAATAAATAAAAAGATTTGTTGATTTTTGGGAAGGGGAAAATTTTGGGGCAAATTTTTTTATAATGATAAGATAAACGCGCCCGCAGGCACTGAGCTTTAAATGCAGTAAGGTTACACTTACAAACTTAAAAAAAAAAATCATCCCCCATAAACTACCACCTGGAGATATTGGCCTTTAAATTCCTTTTACTGCATAATATAATATTTCAATGGATTTTGTAATTTCATTGGGAATATGTCCTGGTTTTATAAAATGTCTTCCACAATTTGAATCCTCTTTTCGTATTTAATATATTTCGTTCATTTAATCTTGTTTTGAATTTTCGCCCCGTCTGTCTTATGTATGTCGCGTTACAATCACATTTTATTTGGTGTACTCCATTTTTGTTGTAACTGTCTTTAAAGAGAATTATTCATGAAAATATTACACATTATGCAGACAAAATGAAAACGTTTAAATAGTCTAGAAAACATTAAAATAATCAAGCTAAAATTAAAAGGACAAGAAATAATTAATGTACAAAAAATGTCTCGATCCGATGTAATATTTAAAAATTAAAAAATTGTTAAAATAAAGAATTAGGTGGTTTAATTTCAGGAAATTCAATAAATGTTAGAGCGGGAGGGACAAAGCAGAAGAGGTCATGACAGTAGGAATGGAGAGGATTGGGAAGAACTTAAAATCACTATTAATTCAACGATCCCAACTCAGGAAGACTCAGTACTAAATGTAGTTTTGAGAATGGAGCTATTCTGAAACACGTAAACTACGAATGTTAGAGTGACAATGGCAGAAAATAACAGTCAAATAAATTATAATTGGTACTAGAAATATGAAATATTTCCTGTAAACATTGTAGTATTTAATTTTTTTAAAAATATGAAAATTTCTCTGAAATTCGCTTATAGCCGTATTAATTTTGTTTCTTTTTAATGTAACGTATGAAAAATATCATGCCTAACCGGGATTCGAACTCGGGACCTCCGATGAAAGGCTGAGACGCTACCATTCCGCCAAGATCTTTTTTTTTGTTTGTTTAACCTCCGGAACCACAGTTAAGGTATATCTTCACAGGATGAGATGAATGAATTGTAGCGTGTGTGAAAACTGCCATGCCTGACCGGGATTCGAACCCGGGACCTCCGGATGAAAGGCTGAGACGCTACCACTTAGCCACGGAGGCCGGCCCGCCAAGGTGATCGTGGCGGATTATGTTACAATTATATAAAGTTTTGCATTCGGATTAGATTAATTTAATTTCCAATATATTTTTATAAAATTTAATTTACTATCTGTATCCATTTACAAAAATGTGAAAAAAATTTAGTAAAACAAAAAAAAAAATCTAAAGCTATTTTTAGAAATTCATAATCGTCTTATAAATAATAGGAGGTTATAAAAATATTGTAATGAATAGTTTTAAATTAATGGAAAAAAAGAAAGTTCTAAATATTATAATGTTTATTGTTTTTTTTTATCCAAACAAAACTTTTATTGGTTTTTTACATTTTAAAGATTACTTCATAGACTACAATAAAGAGAACAACAAAACAGGCTTTTAATACATTATGAGCAGGAGTAAAACATGTCATCTGTCAATTACAATTTAGTTTAGTTTTGAATACAAGTCTACGTACAAATTTTACTCACTTTCACTTTATTTATTTTATAAGCTTAAATTACCCGGTTTGTTGATCCGGGTCCCAGATCTTATTTATTATTCGGTAATAAACCATTGATGAAATTTCAAAAATCATTTCTTACGAATTATTTTTAACTGTAATTTTTTATTTTACTTCATGTCTAATGAACATTTTACTGAAATCCATCCACGGCAAATAAATTAGAAGGAAGAAAACTGTCATAAAAACATCGGGAAGCAGTTGGTTATTTCAATATAATTTCTATAACAGTTGGTCGATTTTATATCGTTTAATACATATAAAATAAATAAAGAATACATACTCTGCTTGCATGAAAATAAAAAAAGAAAATCAGTATGGGCTTAATTACTTCTATTACTTCTTTTTTATTGTAAAATCCATCTTGAGAAAATAAGAAAAAAGAACTATAGATCAAAAAGTTGCTCTAACCTACTGGTGAATATTTCAAATGAAAAAAAGCAGAAATTTTAAGATTTAAATGGTATAAATTTTTATGCCCAATTAAAATAATTTTAATCCTTAACTTTCATTAGAATAGGTCATCGTTCACAAGTAATCTAATATAAATAGTACAATCTATAAAAATCGAAATGATAACACAGATTTAAATAAATAAAGCTACTGAAATAAAATTATTTTTGTTTTAGTTTTGTATAAAGGCAGATATTACAAAAATAAGTTTTAAATTTGTTAAAATGAAAAAAAAAAAACAAATTACAAAAAAAAAAACGGAAGTCCGGTCAGTTTAGATTATACAAGACAGTTTTTTTTTAACCTATGACGCTCCCAGTAACGTAAGGATTCCAACGCAGGTCATACATATAAATCAGTTCAGCCGTTGTATATACATACATACACCCTAACATTACACTCCTTTTTGGGCAGTCGTGTAAAAAGGTATGATAATGATCGAATTTACATAATTAAAATAATCACACACTTCTAACAAATGGGAATATTAATATTATGTTGCCAACATTACAGAACAAAAATACCGTATTTATAAGATATATATTTTATGTTATGATTTATGTATATATATTTTATATTACATTCTCCCTTCTTAACTGAAAAATATAAAACCAGTTTCATTGAAATTTACGGTATTATATTAAATATCTTTCTGGGTATTTTCACATATAATACCAATACGATAAAGCGACAGTGGTTGATGACTACAAAGGGTATCGGTAATACTCAATCGATATAAGGAATATAATGCAAAACATAATAGTAATAATATAATAGCGATACATTACATCAAAGGTAACAAAGCTGGTAAATGTATAACTCTATAGTAATTAGTTTCACATTAGACAGAAATGTTAATATAAATATTTAATCAGTAATACATACAAAATCCATTTCAAAAGTTATTTTAAAATATTTTTTCCCAAATTTTATCTATCCCTTGGTTTCTGTAATAGCTGATTAATCTTTAATATTGTTCATCATTATATTTAGTATTTCATCTTGGTAGCTTTACAGAACAAAGATTAAACTTCTTCGCAATATATGAAATAATGTTGATAACATAATTTAGAAAATACCACAGAATCAACGAGCCATTGAAAGGAATAATTTAAACATCGTGTTATTCCGGTAAAACAGTTAGATAAGTTAGATAGTTATTTCGTTATTTCGACATCAGTTCAATGTCAATCAGTAATGCGATGTTAAAAAACCATACGATGTCCGTTCAAGTCTGCGTGAAGAATTTTTAAGAAACAACAAGCTTTCTGATAAACAAAGAATTTACGTACACCTGAACACATGTGACAAATTCTAAACGGTCTATCCGTCTTCATTCGGCTTGTCGAACAACAATGTTTGATGAATTCTTCATATGGATTTACTAATGCATCCATATAAAATTTAAGTATCATAGGTATTAAAATCGAATTAATTTTATCATTTTTGCAGACAACTTTTGAAACTTACAAAAATTTAAACGAAAACGTTATTCATAATATGTTAACAAATCACCATTAAACCATTTTCACCATTACATTTTACGTTTTAACATGAGAAAAAACAAAACTTCCGGTATAGAGTGATAAATGATCCTAATGAAACGCATCAATAACCAGTGCACATTACAGAAGCCATCACCACAATTATGCGATTATATCATATGGAATAATCGATCCATATTTATAAGATTTCATTCATAATGTTCTGCCATTAGGGCAGGTACTATCACGGCTGCTGCTCTTCACTTTGCAGATTTTCCACCCCGGTGGAAGTTTCAGCATTACGACCTGCCTATGGAAAAACAAAGAGGGCGCTAGTTAAGCTGCCAGCGAGGACGCCAGAAACGCTGGCAAACACGGGGCGGTTGATAATAGAGTGGCATTCTTGCAAAATTGAGCCAAAAAGGGAAGATGCAAGATGCTTCCGTTGTTGGAGGTAGGGACATTCGACGGCTCGATGTAATGAACCAGATAGGACGAGGATGTGCTTCTGATGTGGGAGCACTGAACACAAAATTGCGGACTGCAAGCAGGACACTAGATGTCTAGAATGCAATCGAGCAGGGCACCGCACTGGAAGCCAAAATAATGCGAACATCGAACAACGAGTCGGAGGCAGGGACCCCCAACTTAGAGATGAAGTGCCTCCAGATAAATGTGGGAAGGAGAAGAGTCTCTCACGACCTAGTATGGAGTTGGGTGAAGCGGGAAGACTGTGATTGGGTATTTCTTGCGGAAACCCAACAAAAAAATCACAAAATCTAATAGTTGGTTAACAGACCCAGAGTGTGATGTAGCAATAATAAACACCTCTGGAAGATATGACATCCTAAAGAAGAAAGTAAGAAGAGGATTGATAAGTGTTTTTCTGACAAAAATAACAATAATAGGAGGATATATTTCACCAAATTGTGATGAACAAAGATTTGAAGAATTTCTAGACGACTTGATAACAGCAATCAGAGAGGCACCACGGCCGGTGATGGTAGTAGGAGACCTTAATACTGAAGCGATAGAGTTTGGAGGAAAATCCACCACAATCCGTGGAGCCAAATTGGTGGCGGCTATGACCGTAGTAAATATGGTATCTATCGGCACCCCTGGCAGTCTCACGTTTATAGGTAGAGATGCAGGTTCGGTAATAGACCTAACTTCATCAACGAAGCGGGGCTTCCTCTTATACACAATTGACATATATTAGAGGAAGAGTTTTTGTCAGACCACAAAGGGATAAATTTTAACATAAGAAGAGAAGAAATTGGAGGCCGTCCCCGATAAGTGTTAGGAAATTTGTCAGTGCCGTAACGAAACGAATAGAAGAAAAACACACGAGAGATCCAGAAGAACTACAAATGATAATACAAAATGAGTCAGACAAAGTTAGGCCAAAGGCAAACCGAAACGTAAAGAAAGTGTATTGGTGGACTCGCCAGATAGAGCATTTAAGGAGGGAAGTCATCCACAACAAAAGAATATGGCAACGATACAGAAGGACGAATATTGAGGATGAGCAGGTAAAAGCATAAGAAATGCTTATGTTTTCGAGATCAAAAGCACTAAAAGAAAGGTATGAAAAAAGCTGGTGGAGGACCTTGACATCGACCCTTGGGGAAGAGCCTATCGGGTCCTCATGAAAAGATGCGGTGCACTCCCCTTCCCGCTTCTGGCAAAGACAACAATAGATAAAGTCATTCGAAATCTATTTATCTTGACCCCGGCGCCATATAGAAACACTGCTTACGAAGTAGGGCTCAGATTTACTCTTACAGAATTTATTGCTGCGGTAAAAAAGATGAATCCCAGAAAGAGCCCGGGACCAGAGGGGTCCAGGCAACGTTATTAAAGGACTAATTAAGGAAGACCCATGGTTGATATTAGAAGCATTGAACTCAGCAGTAATTAGTGGGAGTTTCCCCTACAGTTGGAAGTAGGGTTACGTGAGGGTTCATTAATTGAGAAGCAAAGGATGGAAAATGGCCATAGAAAGTTTAGACCCATAAGCCCACTACCAGCTATGGGTAAATTATACGAGAGAATGCTAGCGACTAGGTTAGAAAATGAAATTGAGGGGACGGGAGGCCTATCTGAGGCACAATACGGATTTACAAAAAAAGATCTACCATAGACACAATCAAGCGTGCCATCAGTTGGGCGAAGGAGAGTCGTTCTGGCACTTGGAGGACCAGAGAGATCCCATTGATGGTCCTGCTTGACGTACGGAACGCATTTGGAAGTATACCAAATGATGTTATTCTAGAGGAACTGAAAAGAAGATACGTAAGTGAATATCTACAGAAGATCATGAGCAAATTTCTCCTTAACAGAAAAATAATAGTGGACTCCGAAGAAGGAGAGTTGAGATATACGATAGGGGAGGGGTTCCTCTGGGGTCTCCCACTGAGTCCCCTCCTCTGGAACATAGTTTTTGATGGCGTCCTATATTTAGAGTTACCTGATAATACAGAGGTAATAGCTGTTGCTGACGATCTTATGATAATGGTGAGGGGTAGATTGGAAGAGGCAGTAGAACAAGACGCAAACCTTGCGATCCGTAGAATTAGCGGTTGGTTGAAAGATCACGGGTTGCACCTAGAGCCGACGAAGACCCAAACTTTGGCTGTTGTAGGAAAAAGAAAGGTACGACCAATTAAGGTCCTTGTAGAAGGGACAGAGATTGTTACATTAATAAGTGTAAAATACTTAGGGGTGGCTCGAACGGTCAGGAAAGTTCAGCTTCCATATAGAGCAAGTGGCAAAGAAGACAGAATCAATAATCAATACACTGAGCAGAATTATGACCTCCAATAGGGAGCCAAAAGCGTCGAAGCGAAAGCTTATATTAGCAGGAGTAACGTCCATAATGTTATACGCTGTGTCCGTATGGGATTCAGCACTAGATATAAAAAGAAATCAGAGACGACTGCAAATGATACAGAGAAGAGGTTGCCTCAAAATAACAAACTCCTACAGAACTGTATCTACCCTGGCGCGAGAGTGATCTCGGGCACTCTCCCAATTAGACTGATTGCTAGACAAAGAAGCAGAATATGGAATGGAGTACCGAAAGGGGATGCTGCTGTGCAACTACATGAAGAGTGGCAAGAAATATGGAAGGGAGCAGAAAATGCGACATGGACGAGAAAGCTAATTCCAATCTTGGGCCCGTGGCTGGGGAATCACGGGGAGGTGGATTTCTACCTCTCCCAGTTCCTCACCGGCCATGGAGCATTTAACGACTATTTCTTCCGTTTTAAAAGAAGAGGTTGGAAGAATTGTCACTATTGTGGAGAAAAGGACACAGTGGAACACACCTTCATGGAATGTCCCCGATGGAAGGACATTAAAAGCTAATTGAATGTAACAGAGACGACGCTTAATGAGGTGATGACAACTATGTTGAGTAATTTAACAAGGTGGGAAAAGATCAGAAAATGGATCACAACAATAATAAAGATTAAAGAAGAAGAAGTTGAGGAGTGGGAGAATCAGTAACAAGAAATAGGACTGGGGGGAGGGGACAGCCCTCTGCGGAGTCGAAGTTTGTCTCTGATTAGGGGAGGGGCTGTGATGATGAGGGACGGGGACTCCCTAAACCCTAGTGCGGGAATAGTTGGGAAAATACACACACACACGCACACACACACACACACACACACACGGAGGAGCCGAGGGGAGAGGGACAGCCTTCTGCTGAGTTGCCGCGCGTCCTCGGTCCGGGGATGAGCGGTTATGACGACGCATGAGGACTCCTGACCCCCCCGCGTGAACACATTCATACACGCACATCTACACATACAAAAAAAAGCAATAAAAATTAAATAAATAAAAAATTAAAAAAAAAAAGGTGTGGGTGTGTATGTAAGTGATGATGAGCAAATGGTTTATCTTATCTTTTTTTATTTATATGTTACAGATCCTGGGAGAGACGGATGAAGAGAAGAAATTCCGAGTACAGTCGGAATATTCTCCCCGAGACTGAGTTGTGCTTAATTGCGGGTCCGGTTTCGGGGCGGAGAAGAAGGTTTAGTCGGTATGGGGCAGGTCATTTACGCCTAATAACATCTTGGCGGAACCTGTTAGCTAGCCTGGGACGGATAGCGTCCTGGGTCAAGCCCTACACAACCCCGCGAAGACCCCGCGGTGGCGTGCGTAAATGGCATTCCTTCATCATCGTCAAAAAAAAAATGATCCTAATCGTTGATCTCCATGACAAGTTGAAAAACACATAAAAAACTTTCGTCACGAAGTTACCGTAATTCCTGTGGATACGTTACATCATGTAATAGAAAACAAATAAAATCTTGACTTATGTTTCAAAATGGTAGCCGACTTCACAAAATGTAGTGTTCAGAATTTAGAATGTTTTACGATATAATCAAATGTTTTTAAATAAACTGATAATTTATAATAAAATTTCTCTTTTAAATCAATAAAAAAATAAAAGTTGATCTTTTAAATCCGTTTGTCGGCTCACTCGTTATTTCAAAATACCATTGAAAGGTTTTACCGGGACAGAGACACTATCGTCCATATCTATGTCCTACTGAAATTAGTACGTCTATTTTTCTTATTTTTAATAAATAATTACTTATGAATTCATAGTGTTATATTTTATAACATTATAATTTCCAGCCAGCATCTTAATCGATATCAGGAACAACCAAGATCTACTGTCCCACTAGGCATCAGAGCTCATTGCATTTTCTTATCTCTAAATAAATAATTACCTTCAGTTCCTCATGTTGCTCCATGTTATTACCCCTTTGGCAGCCTTCTTTCTTAAATTATTGTTTTAGTCTTTGTCGGTATCAAAAACTACAAAAATTTTTTTTAATATTCTAAATAACGTTAACCCTAACGCTACTGTTTATACAGACGGCTTTAAACATGACAATTCTGTTGTTTCAGTTTTCACACAGCACGTTAACTACTATTTGACGAAGAAAAACAATGAATTAATGTCTCATTATTCCCCATATTTATCTGATTTATCGCCTAACGACTTCCTTTTGTTCCCCAGTGTCAAAAAAAAAGTCAGTGGACTGCGATTTTAATAACCTGAAGAAGCTGCTGAATCCTTCCAAAAACATGTTTTTGAGATACCAACTTCAGAGTGTAAAAAATGTTTCGAGAATTGGTTCGAACACGTGAAAAAGTGTATAAATCTTAAAGACGAATATTTTGAGAAACAATAAAACGATTTGTATCAGGACATTATTTTCTTTCTTTCCTTGATTTTTTTTATAATATTAAAAGGCGGCCCTATAATCGTAACAATTATTTTGATAATTTATGAAACATATAATAAAAAACAAACCCGTTTCAAATTTCAAAAAAGGAAAATTTTCCATTATAAATTACCTGAAATCTTTTACAAGTTTAGGACACCTAATGTAATCAAAATTTCAATATGCATTGGTCTAATTAATCTGTTAAAACCATTTCAACTGTTCTTGCACGCTGCATTATTAAAAAGGGAGATACAGTCGAAAATAATATATTAATTTTTTTATGAAAGAACAAAGAAAAATCAATATTATAAAATAAAAGTATAACGGTCAATGTTCAAATATATACCTATAAGTAAAATAAATATAGATTAAGTCAAAACCATAATAACTATTATACAGATTCTTATATATATTTATTTATAAACTATTTGTTGATATAGTGGGGAAAAAACTTAAATTATGTATCTTTTTCTAAAAATATAGCTTTTTTAAAAATTTTTAGCTTCGTCACCAAAGTTTTTGACAATAAAATGAAAATATATTTATAACTATAGCATATAATGGTAGAGCTGCATTGTTGGCCCCTATTTGTGTTTATTGAATTATAGATGTGTGTGTGTGTGTGTGTGTGTGAGTGCGCGCTCATGTTTTAAGAATAATACTTGGCATCGGTTCCCTCTATGTTTAACCAACGGAAGAAGAATCTCTCATGATTTTCCGACATCCCAAATCCTCTTCTTCACCCATATTAAACAAATAAATTTCTTCATTCGGATATCTTTATTGGAATTTGATATTTTTATTATAGATTTAACGTGCATATGTTTACAAACACACACACACACACACACGCACGCACACACAGTGAGTGAGTGAGTGAGTGAGAGAGAGAGAGAGAGAGAGAGAGAGAAAGAGAGAGAGAGAGAGAGAGAGAGAGAGAGAGAGAGAGAGAGATGATTTTAATATCAGGCTGATTTTAATAAAAATAAATAAACACAAATAAGCAGAAGTTTAACGCGTAAAAAAGTTGTTAATTAAAAATACTTTTTTAAAAAATATTTGTGTAGAATGCTTCATTATAATAACGAAACACTAAGAGTGTAAAAAGTAACGAAAAAAATATATTAAAAAAAAGTGTTTAAAAATGTAGTGTGTTACAAAGGTTGTGAAAAATGTGACGCTTGTTATATGTCAAATCTCATGTTCCTGATATGCTTTACATTTGTCACAGTCATAAGAAAAGCTGGGACAGATAGTGTAAACCAAGAAATTAATGTACCCATTCTGTCTAGAAACAATGCATACACTGTCAACAGTCAACATGTGAAACAGTGAAATAGAAAATATATATTTGAGGACGAAAGATGTAGTAAATATGTTGAGCTTTAATGATTAGTACGACCAGAAAGGAATGGAGAAAATACTCGTATACGTATTCATGATCAAATGGCTTAAGGAGACCAAATCAAGCCCCCTCCACCAAACCGAAACACACTAATTATTTCATTCCTTTTTATTTTAAAACAACTATTTATTTATTAATTTAAGTCAATCACACTATTTTTACAAACAACAGAATGAACTGAGCAGATAAGATCTAGCGAGTTTACTCGAATAAGTATGTCTATTAAATGAATGTTAATTTCACAATTTGAGAAGGAATTATTTGATTTTATTGGTTTATTTTTTTTTTAAGTCTATCTTGCTAAATGAAGATAATGTATCATATATACGATATTTTGTAAATACAGTAACACATACCTTAAATTTTTATTTTACTTCATCTAAATCTTTATTGTATATATATATATATATATATTAAATAGACAATCATATGCCAGTCTCCGTGACGCGAGTGGTTGCAACTCGGCCTTTCATCCGGGGGTCCAGGGTTCGAATCCCGGTCAGACATGGCATTGTCATGGGCTATAAATCATTCCTCTCATTCTCTAAAGCAATATCTATCGGTGGTCCCGGAGGTTAAAAAAAAGAAAGAAAAAAATGACAATTATACGGTTAAAAAAAAGATTTAATTTTTTATACTACTAGATCTAAGTACAATTTGACAGAGATTTCACATTAAAGTAAAATAATATCTTTATCTGAGTAAATAAGATATAAGGAAAACAGAAAACCATTGTATCACCAGTAATCAAAATAGCTAGGGATAGGCTTCAGGATGTTCTTTTGGTGAAAATAATGAAAAAAGTTCATCTAAATATAGATCTCTCTTTTCCCTCTCTTTTTATCTGTTTAGCCTCCGGAACTACTGTAAGGTATTACTTCAGAGGATGAATGAGGATGATGCGTATGAATGAGAATGAAGTGTAGTCTTGTACAATCTCAGGTCGACCACTCCTGAGAAGTGTGGTTAACTGAAACCCAACCACCAAAGAACACCGGTACCCACGATATTGTATTCATCTAAATATAGATCTGGATACGATTTTTTTCCGAGTCACGGCTAGCGAAAGATTTCGTCCGGATTTCAGCTCTTCCAATAAAAAGAAGTCCTACTGTAATCTTTAGGACCATACTTAGAAGTAATTACTTTTTTTTTTAACCTCCAGAATCACCGTTAAGGTATATCTTCCGAGGATGAAATGAATGAACTGTAGCGTGTGTGAAAAATACCATGCCTGACCGAGATTCGAGCCCGGGACCTCCAGATTAAAGGTCGAGACGCTACCATTCGCACCACGAAGGCCGACGAATTAAGGAGTAAGGTTGGTGATTTCTTATATAATGTGAGCTGGAAAATAGGAAAGTATAGGTTCAAGAACTGTGACTGCAGTAGTTTTTATGATATCTGAAGTAAAACACAAAATTCGATGTCGAAAAACGACTCTTTTTTTTTAGGTTTGTAGTTCAAATTTAAATGACTAATAAATGCGGAAGATTTATTAAAAAAACTTATGAGGATTTAATTCTGAGAAAATAAATGCAAATAAAGCCAATAATAAGTAAATAAAAACTTAAAAAATTCGTATTTTTTATTGAAGCAAAACATACGAAAAATGGACAGGAAATGGTATTATCTCTATCCCTAATAATAATTATTCTTAATATAGAAAAAAATAAACAAATAAAATACATTAAATGATAAACAGTAACAGAATAACAAACCTCAGTTACAGTAATTGTTCGAAATTGCCTCATTAACAATGTACACAGCACTCTGCTCGGCGTAAAATATTTCCGGTGGCTTTCTGTATCATCTTAGGATCGTTTCGCATAAATTCAGTAGCGCATTTCGTATTTTAATGAGTAACTTTTCTTTAATATTAACCTCCTTTTGTAGGTATACTATCGTTTTCATATACCTCATATGAACTAATTTAGTGGCGTTAAATCAGGTGATCATGGTGGCCAATCGATTAATTTTACTTGGCGTTAAACGGAAAACAAACACGTTGTTTTTATTGGCTTTATTTACATTAATTTTCTCAGAATTAAATTCTCTACAAGTTTTTTAACCAAATATTCCGCATTTATTTGTCATTTAACAAAGCTATTGTACTAAAAACCTACAAGTAATGTGCCTTTCGACACCAAATTTTGTATTTTACGTCGGATATCTTAAGAACTAGTGGAGTTACAGTTTGTGGACCTGTTACATCATATTTCCGAGCTCAAATTACATAAGAAATCACAAAGTTTATTTCTTAATTTGGATCCAAAAAATTACAGATAGTACAAGACTACACTTCATTCACATTCATACACATCATCCTCATTTATCCTCTGAAGTAATACCTTACGGTAGTTCCGGAAGCTAAACAGAAAAAGAGAGCCTAGACTACGAGTCATACATAAGAAATTTTTTTATTTAGGTTTGTGTAAATAGTAACCGAACGATGTGTCATTGTAAACAATAAAAAAAGGAAACCCACCGTGTTGGTCTAGTGGTTAACGCGACATCGCAAATCATCTTATTTCGAAGTCGAGAGTTCTGAGGTTCAAATCCCAGTAAAGGTAAAAATTTTTATACGGATTTGAATACTAGATCGTGGATAAGGGTATATTCATTGGTGTTCAGTGACGAAATTGTTTTTTTAAATGATTCCGTTCTAATTTATATAGTATTTGCAGTAAAAACTTGTCCAATTAATTGTGTGTATCCAAAGAGTAAGGTTCTCGTCCGATTATAGCGTTCTTTGGTCTAATTTTGGCTTTTACTGAGATGTGCTTTTTGTTGTAATTGTCTTTTGTCAATTGACAGGCCAGTACAGCTTTTTTCAATTTTGTTTGATTAGCTTCTTTATCTAATCGAATAATTTGGATTATTTATATCAGATATTTAAATTTATTGGCTTCGTCGATTTTTCAATATCTCGTAGTAAGGGACTTGTGAAAATATTTGGAGTTATTTCCCCCTTTCTTTGGGGGAAATATTTGAGGAATCTCTTGGAAGAACCTTACTTTGTGTTAAACTAGTGCGATTAGAAATTCTGGTACTGTTGTTAGGGCTACATTCAATATATAATAAACTACGTTTTTTTCTTCCCCGACAGGATGTTGTTCTTGCCGTTCAGCAGTATAAGAAAAAGAAGGCTTTGATCCAGTGGTGCATAAGCATCGAAATACCGAAGGTCCTGTGCCCTTATTAAATTAATAAATTAAAAAAATTTTACGTTTTCATCTAGTTTCTGCGGATTTTATTCATATGATTTTACTTAAAATTAAATTATCCACAAATCTTGTTTAAAAATGTTGTGTTTATTACACATGTAACAATGTTAAATATAAGTGTGTAACAAAACAGTGTTTTTTCGATCTGAATTTTTTGTCTTTTACCCCAGGTTTTTCAAAAACGATTAAAAATACAGTTCTGAGACCTATTTTTTAAAAAGGTTTTCAATAAAATTACAAAATTTACCCCTTTATTTGATTCCCAAGAATCACAATACGGCTTAATTTTACCGAAGGCGCAGAAAAGAGAGTGAAATCTTTCATCAGCCGACACTAGCTAATAAGCGTTTCCGAACCTACGTTTATATGAACTTTATTTTTACAAGTAGAACATGTCCTAAACGTTTGTTACATTTTTACTGAATCATCCAAGTGTAATGGCAGTGGAAAGGAAAAATTCCTTTCTTCAGTGCGGGGAAGGGAGTAGTGTATTTACAAATACATTTGTTTTTAACCATATTTTATATTTATTTAATATATAACGTTTTAAAATTATTCTTCATTAGTTAAAAACATTTGTAAATAATTAAATAAATTTAAAAATATAACTAAGGTTCAAAGGTTAAAAAATTATTTTCAATTTATTCTGTGTGAAGGGAGATGATAAAACTTTGTTCTACATAAATGTCGGGTAAGTTCAACGAAGTCGTTACCAGCTTATATGAAAATCAGATAAAATAAAATTCCTTTAATAACAGAATTGACAAAAGATTTATTAAATCAATAATGTATATTTAATGATCTAAAAAAAAAAAAAAAAAAATTCACAAAGTTGTGGTAAATTAATTCTGTATTATTATTATTACTATAACGATATCATTCAATAACAAAGCAAGGCAGTGATGACTAACAACAACAACAACAACAATAATAAAGTAAAGCAATATTATTATAAATCATCCACATAAGTAAACGTGACGGATAAACAGCTGATAACACACAACCCCCACACTCAATTATGTTATTCAACAAATATAAACTAGTCTAAACGGGATTAAAACCTGTAACATACATAACACGGTTAATATATATAGTGTTATTTTTAACATTAAACAACGGTAGAGATCAGTTAATACTGAAATTTATTGACCAAGTCCATTTTGATAATCTGATAAGTATTGAAAACTGTCATTCGGATTAACGGATATGAATTATAATAATAAAGCAGGAGTCGGCCCCTTAATTCAATAAATATATTATATTTCGTTTTTATAAATTAGTACCTTAGAAAAATCTTATAGCCAAATTTCTAAAAAAAAACGGGTGTCATATTATAAACCGATTATTACCGAACATTTTTACACTGATGCAACGTTCAGTTCCCACTGAAAAAAAACTCATTTAATACGCGCGCGCGCGTGTGTGTGTGTATTAAATATTCAAAAGTTAAAGTAAAAAATTTACGTTTAACTGAGCAAAATAAGAGAAATATGACAAATTTAGCGTGTAACTTTTTTTTCAATTTATATTTTTAAATTTTATTACTCGACCGGATTTTAATCTATAAATACCTTCGTCTATTCTTTTAAAATGTATACAATTGTAATTATCGACTCCAAAGAAAGAAATTACTCAAATTATTAAGAATTAAACGATACTAAACCAATAAAATACTAAGTTACAACAATAGTAGCAAAAAAAAAAAAAACAAACAATCACAAAATTAAACTTATGATGTAATAATAAAAAAAAAAAAATCACCTTACATTCGAGGGTTATAATTAACTATGTAAACATATATGTATAATAACGTCATCATAATATAGCAATCTGAATAATTTAAAAATCGGCAAAATATTTTTAGTACCAATTAGTGCTATTAAGCTACGTCAGCTTATCAACTGATATCACATATGACGTAATATTATTTTCTTAATAAAATTTTTAGTTTATATGAACCAACAAGCCACAATTTAATAATAAATAATTGAATAAGCTAGTGACCTCACGTTCGTTACACTGCGTCATATTGATTCATTATGTTCGGCAATAGTGCAGTAAACTCGTGTAACGACCCATATATATATATATATATATATTTTATCTTTTTTTTTTATAAAAAAAACATCCGGAAGTATGGGGTTCAATTACCTTTACAAACTACTATTCGATTTTTTCTTTTTTACTTTTTTTTGGTAGAGTATATTTTTTGAGGAGATTAATTTTACTTAGGATAAAATAAATGTAAACGTTTAATGTTATTTAACCACGCAATACAACAATTTTCTTTAATTTTTGCATTATAATAACGTTTCTATTTAAGCTTTTTTCCCCTTTTTTTAAAGTATGCAATAAATAGTCATCATGCAAATGTAAGCACCATTTATATTTATTTAACATTAAATTATAAACCAAGAAGTCTACTCGATGTAGAGATATAGTGGTAAGATAACTAAATGTAACCAATTTCACAATCAACGGTACGCAAGAGGATGATGTAGCTAGTACGGCAGGCAGGATCACCTTTATTACTAGTATCAATTATAATGAGGTTTTTATTACTGTTTAATTGGCTAGAGATACGTACCCATAGTGTTTAATATTTTAGTAACAATTATATCATCCCGGGGTGACCAAAGAATGAGAAGTGAAGTAATTTTCCGCTACCTTCTTCACTGAGCCGAAAGTACAGTCGCCATCGACATGCCAAGTCCATGTCGATTGCAAGATGATTTTAAGCTTTACAAGCGGATCATTTTCTCAGTTCATCAAAAGGGCTTGCTGACTGGAAGACTGTATAGTGAATATCATTACTATCAGGGAAAGTGACTAACTTATTTGTAAATAAACAGTGAGTATAAAACACTATAACAGACAATGTCTCTCATAGACAAAAGAGTCAAAATATCTTTGACAAAATAATCTTTATGTCAAAAGGGACAAGATATTCCAGTTTATTGATTTAGTAATTATAGGCTATTCCTCGATTATAACTACTTTTTATTTATTTATTTTTTTTATAATAAAGAATAAGTTTATTTTAACGAGTGATTAGCGAAAAACCCGACCAGAATTGAAACCAAGAACATTCTAAATAAAAGGCAGAAAAACTAACATCGTGGTCAATGAAAACGTCTCTAAATGAACAAATAAAAAATATGAGTAACAACGAAAAAATAGATAATATATATCGGTACATTTATATAAGCGAAAGTAGTACGAATTTTATAACAAATGTAATGCGACAAACATTCTGCCTTAAACTAGATAAGTTAGCACAGCCACTGAGAAAGCTTTCTCATGGAAAAAAGTGATTTTTTTTTGTATTTAAAGACGTTTTAAGTAAATGGAGTCCCAAAAAAGCTGTGTTTAAATTAAATAAAACTTTTTGAAAATAAAATACATATTCCGTTTTAAAAACTAGTCATCATTTTACAAGATATTTCAATTTTTTTAAAAGAAGAATCTAAGATGTTCACCAATATTGTAACTTGAATTAAGAATTAAAAAAAAAAAATAGAAAGTTACTTCTTCTATCCAAGTTGTTACAAATTTAATAGAGAAGTATAAATACATTTGTTTTAAACATTCATATAAGGAACCGAACCTGGAAAATACAGGTATTCCATAAAGAAACGGAGAAACATCCAGAACATGTTTTCCTAGTAATGTTCATATAGGTCAGGTGACGCATTGTTTTCAAGTTACAGCTACCGAAAATTTTCGCCCGGGAACCGTAAATGGTATTGTTTATCTTGACCTGCTTAAAGGTTGTCTAATTCCTCAGTTACTTGATGATGACCAAGGTGGACTCTAATTACTACCCGCAAGAGGGGGTATTACCTCACTACCACCTAGAAGTCCGAAATTTTCTTGATACTCGATTCCCAGGTCGGTGGATCGGTCGTGAAGGTCCAATCGCATTGGCCACCTCGCTTCCCAGATTTGTCCCCGCTAGATTTTTTCTTGTGAAATTCATTAAAGGTTTTATATACCACCTTTGCCTGCTGATCTCGTTACGCTACGGTCTTGGAATTAACGTCGCAGTTGCAGGGATAGCGCCCTACTTGGTGGCTACAGTCTGGAATAAAATCTACCTCAGATGGAATGTATATCGCATTACAAATGGAAGCTATATCGAACCAAAGTGAATGTTGGGTGTCAAACGTGATGTGTTCTTCTATGGAATGAGACCTCAACCGAATCTGTAAATTACATTTTTATATGCTTTTAAAGTTATGTAGTCCTTTTTGAATCAACCGGTATATTCAATAAGATATTTTATTGTAGTAATTAACATAAATAAACTGAAAAAGTGTTCTTTAATGAATTACATTCATCTTAGTTTGTTTAGAGAACAATTAATAATGTAACAAGAAACACTTTTATTTCGTAGTAAAGAAATAAAAATTTAAGGTTTCACAGAGATTTATTTTCAAGTACCAATTAATTTTCATCTTTAATCGATCTTTTTCCCCACACCACTCTTACTCTCACTTTTTTGGTTTCGGTTTTTTTTAACATTAACAAATAAAAAAGCTTCTGTCACATTTAAACATTCATTCATCTCATGAACCCACGTCTAATCCATTCGTATTTATTCTCTACGCGAATATTTTTTATTTTATTTTTGTAATCCTGAATTATTCAATTTTTAAAGAAGTATAGCCTAATGAAAAATTCAGCATTGTATGTTCATTTTATATTAATAAATGTATTGAGAGAATGATAGTAAGAGAAGAGAGGCAGGGAGGGAGAGAGAAAGAGTGACAATGAGAATAACTAACACAGAAAAAAAGATTTTCAACATTTTCCTCACGTAATAGAATTTCTTAAGTACGAAATCGGTAACCTAATTTACGATACTTATTTTAAAATACCAAAGATACACTTTCATGTCTATACCAGAAAAATAATTAAATAAATATTATTTATATATACAAAATCATCTTCAGTTCCCTTTAAACCAAAGTTCCTCAGGTTGAGCCTTCTACAAAATTTTTTCACCAGCCTCGATCCATGTACCATTTCTTTTCCATTACTCTCACCACAACCTCTCTCGTGTGCATTTCTTACCGTATTCATCCATTTCATTTTTGGTCTACTCCTTGTTCTTCTACCTGTTATCTCTGCATACATTATCCGGTTTGGTAATTTCTCTTCATCGATCCTTTCAATACGCCCAAACCACCTGAGCTTTGATCTTCCAACTAACTCTTAAATTTCATTTTAACTGCCTGTACTCAACCGTTCATCTTTCTGTCAGCTACCCACGTTTCTTTCAAGTATGTAAGAATTGGCACAAAATAGGCTTCAAGCATAACTCTGTTACATTGCTAAGGTACCTTCTTGTTCCAGACTAGTCTTATTATATTCTGACAAAATCCACTTCCCTTCCACTGACAAATCCTACTCTTGTACTTATTTCGTTAACCATTCTGCCATCCCATAATCCTAGTTATGTTTCGACCCCCAACACAGCTTATCTATGTTTGTCAAGATATACCGGAAGGTCCAAATAAGCAAATATTTCAGTCCTTCACCGACGTATTTGGTATGTGTCGACATTCAGTACAGAATATAGACATTTTCCAGATATCGATCATTCACAGTAATACGAGTATATACTTATAAACCAACGTGGTTATTTTCAAATAATCCGCATAAGGTATTTCAAGAAAATTATTTGGAAAATTTGCGTAACCGTAGCTTAAACATAATCAAAAAGTAGATTTTAAAATAATTTTGATTTTTCATACTTCGTTCAGGTTACGTACCTATTATTGTATCATTTGTAACAGAAAACCTTTTTTTACCTGTTTCAGGTTTTCTTATTTACGTAACAAATTTAAAATATCTAAGGTATAAGTGGCGTCAATTTGAATTGCTTTCTCTGAGAATAACCATATACAGCAAGTCCCTACGAAAAACAGAATGAAAATGTCGTTTGTATATCAGATGAATTTCAGTGATCGTAGCGTAAAATGTTTACAGTAAGAACGGCTAAGTTATTTTATCGTGTGACTTTTAAATTATGTCTGTTTGCCTAAAACCATTACATTTAACGAAAATACAAAATATATTATTTAAATTTACTATGTACAACCTTTAAGTGAGTAAAAAAATAACGCATACTAATGCAATGAATGAACTTTTAGCACACACTCGGTAGTCGTCTTTACGTCGCTTTCTGCATTTTTTAATTATCTTTATTGATTCCCATTCTAAGATGATACAGTGTATATAATACATCATTTCACAACAGAAAGAATTACATTATTTTGTTGTTTTAGACTATGTATCTCAATCTTTTCTATGGCTTACACCTGTAAAGAACTTGAATCAACTTTCCTTTAGAGCAATAGTGTTCCCTGTGAAGTCATTTAGTGAAAACAAATGAAGTATGGATTTGTAGTAACATAAACGAAATTTTGGTGGGCTTAATATGTTGATAATATACCGTATTTATGACTCAGTGGAAAAAGAGACAACTGAAACTACTTTACTCCTCCTTTTTTTTTTTTGTTACTCCTCTGTTTTTATTAGTAAATCTGTCATATTTTAAATAACATAACATTTAAAAGTAACGATACCCACTGAAAAACGCAAAAAAAGAAAAAAAAATTTTTCAATAGCTACGAAATTTTTTTTTATAAAAATAACAACTGCTAAAAAAACACATTGAAATACTGCTTTTTAATATAGGACAATTAAAGAGCTCGTGGGTAACAATTTGTATATACTCGTAGTAGAATTTTTTTTTCAAATTTGTTTGAAATTTTGTTTCACATCTGCAAACAATTTTTTTCAAATTTATTTGCAGAGACATTACAAGAGCACCCCATTGCACCTCCCCAAAATCCGCCTCAGGGGCATCCCGTTGTTACCAGTTGATGGAGATGATTGATCTAGTCTCGCACGAAGTGTTCGAATCATCTTACCACTCCTAGCATCATACGTAATTCCCATGGGAAGCCCATTACTATTAAACAGAAATTTTTTAAATCTATTTTATTTTACTTAATGTAAATTTAATTCCATTATTTTTGTAATATTATTCGTTCGATTGATTCCAATCATTCATTTCAAATCCAGCTCAAAGTTCAGTAATTCAATTCATTAAAATTTGTGCTTCAACCGGCAAATCTCCACTACTACATATATATGTATATATATAAAACCTAAGACAGTCCCGGTAACGTAAGGATTCCAACGCGGGATCATACATCTAAATCGGCTCAGCCGTTGAGGTGCCACGGTGGAACAAACATACATATATATACACTCTAAATATTTACACTCCTTTTTGTGCAGTCGTGTAAGAAAATAACAAAGGACATTAGAATTAAAAACAATTTATAAATTTTTCAATTATTAATGGAGAACTTTTTTTTTGAATGATTAATTCACCATACAAGCTTCGAAATTTGTGCATGGTAATATGAGTGAAAATTTTGTAGCGTATGAAAAATAAGCGTATATAAAATATAAAAGAGAAAGAGAGAGAGTGAGGGAGGGGGAGAGAGAGAGAGAGAGAGAGAGAGAGAGAGTGAGAGCGTATGAAAAATATCATACCTGGCAATAAAATTCAAATTTTATGTTCCACGCTACTACCATATCTTTTCTGTGTAATTTGTTTTCTTGTTATCAAAGAGTGGGCATCAATTGCTATAGTCATTAGCCCGGTGGAGATTGGTAGTGTATGAAAAGATGCCATACCTGACCGGGATTCGAACCCGGGACCTCCATACGAAGTGCTGAGATGCTAATTTTACTCGGCCACGGAGGTGGCAAGGCAAATCTAATTTTTAATTTTACACTTTTTTCTTCTATTAAACTGATTACAAAGAAAAAGGAAAAAACTCGACCTAGTTTCTTTATAAATAGAACTCATTTAAGCAACCATGTAAATAAATTAAGCTACTTATTATACAGTAATTAGTTAATAAATACATAAAACCAACAACCCACAAAACGACTTTTATTCTAATGTTCAAATTAACTTATTAATATTAGCATTAATCTAAGTAGAAAGATTATACTTTATTAACACTGTTTTTTTTTTTTTTTTTTTTTTTTTTTTTTTTTTTTTTTTTTTTTTTTTTTTTTTTTTTTTTTTTTTTTT
>JAAAKQ030479492.1:0-22564 GCA_010016005.3 Zanna intricata
TAGAACTGGGAATCCTAGCGGCAAAATAATCATGATATCAGCAATTGATAAAAACTATACATATAAAATTCACCACGACTTTTGTAGTTCCTATATTTTATCTTATTTTATAATTTTATTTTACCGAAAAGTTGTTATTAATCCATGTTAATCTATTTTATTTGATAACTCTTTGAAAGCGATAACTCGTGATTCACAACAGCTGAAATATAATTAAGAAAAAATCCTTCCAAATTTTTAAGATCTATACGCATATGGTGAGTAAAGCGGCGACGGAGAATGCTGATAATAAATATATATTAAAATTTATTTAATTTAAATATTAATATTTAAAATAAATATTTAATTAAAGATTATCAAGAATGCGGTGAAATAGGATCAATAATCAAAAATTATATATTAGCTGAGACTAATATTTAAGTCAAGTTATTTAAAATTAATATTAAAAAATGAGCTTTAAATATTTTCACATATATTTTTAAGTAAATTTTTTTTTACAAACAACCCGGATCATATAAATCCTATAAATTAATCTTGGTTAAAAAAAAAATAGTAATAATATTTTATAAAGATAAAAAAATAAAAATAGCTGGCTCCGGAAGTAAGTCAAGACATAGAAAATATTGGGAAAAAATAATAACAAATAATAAAAAAATGTAATATAATAATAATATTAACAGATAGAATGGAGTTTTTAAAAATAATTGAGGATTTCAAACTAGATGAAAAGGAATAACAAAGAAGATTTTCAGAAAATTTACAGACGTGCCAAAACAAGCACTCTTAAAAAAAATGAAAAAGCACTGGAACAACGGAAAGAAGATGAAAGGAAAATAATTAAATGATCTACAAAGGTCTAATCGAATAAATAATAATTATTATTACAGTTTTATATGTGTACTACAATATTATCTATATTATAATTTATTTTCAATGTGAATACTATCTTAACCTTTAACTATTATCTAATATAAACCATATGTGAATGTAAAAAAGTTATGAAAATCAAAATCAGACGCTTTCAGTTTGTAACGTAAGACTACATTTTTAAATTACTTCAGTTAAAATCATTTACGATTGAATTTTTTAGAACTATCTTTTTATTTATTTAGATTTTACTAGAATAATTGTACACATTATCTTAAATAAATAAACTAAACAGAAAGGAATTATTATCAAATTATTTATAACTCTAAACTACTTTCTCTACTATACTATATTCTCAAAGGTTTTACCGTAAAATGGGTCAGAAATAATAAAGGATACGTCAAAAAAAATTTTTTTTAAGAAAGCTTAGATCAGATCGGTGAAGAAAAATTTTAGTACGAAATAAAAATGTGTTCTATAAATGTTTTTTTAGATAAAAGCATCGTGTAAATACTGTTAAGATTAGCGGCTGGTTTATTATTTTCCTTTTCTGAATTTAGAACAAACAGAGAGAGAAAAATAATACATGGGATTGGATAAAAAATATTATAAAAATGTGATGATTATTTTCTATATTTTGCTGCTTTTCACTAGTCCTACCAAATTTCTGTTACATATTACATAATATATACATTAAAAATTGTAAAACTAAGTGTAAACAGAGCAAAGAATCAGAATCAGCAACAAGTTTGCAATTAGAGAACTTATAATAATAATAATTAAAAAAAGGTGTTAATTTAAAAACGTAATATTTGTTTAAAATTTTATAAAAACTAGATTTAAATAATAAGAAAAGATTTTCCCTTTATTTTTTTTTTATTCAATAGCTAATAAAATTATAAAATATATATTTTTTAGTGTCTAGAAAATTTCTAGTTTAATAATTAGTTATTTCTAAATTTTACCAATATAGAAGTTGTTTATCAATTCTATGGAGTATTAAAATTATGTGACGAGATAAAACAATAAAAATCCCAGGGAATGATATAAACGGATTTAAAATTGTTTATTTAATTTTTTGGTTGATGAAAATACACGAATCTTTGAAAAGTTTGGAGCTGGAATCTTGTAGCATATGAATAATGCCCAATGCCTGACCGGGATTCGAACCCGGGACCTCCGAATGAATGGCCGAGACATTATCACTTTGCTATAGAGGCAGGCATAATAATATAAATAAACTGAGATAATAATATAAATCACGTATATTGGTGAAATTTTTATCTTTATTTTAACTAAAGCAATAATTTAATCACTAATTATTACATCAATTTTATAAATACAATAATTTATACTAAATTCTTTGAGGACAGAAGTAAATAAAAAGAGTTAAAGTAGAGGTTAACATTATATTAAATGAGGTAAAAAGGGGGAATAATTTTCTCTCTCTTTATCCGTTTAGCCTCCGGAACTACCGTAATGTACAGTATTACTTCAGAGGATGAATGAGGATGATTGTGTATGAATGTGAATGAAGTAATTTTGGAAATTTATTATGTAACTGAAAAAATAGTAACATGTTACAATTTGATCAGTAAAAGATTAAAACAATATTTATATTTTCTTTAAAGAGTAAAAAATAACAGATTGATATGATACTTCAGGGAATATTTAACACAGAGAGAGATTAGTTTAATGTTGCAGCTGCGTGTAATGTGTTTTTGGTTTTATTTTAAAAGTCTACTAAAATCCACATCAATTATCATTTATTCTTTATATTTTTGTTCTTTTTATAGTTCCTTCATTTTTTTTGGATTATACCCATTTTTCTTCAGTATATTTTCTTCTGGTGCATTTTCTTCCTTCATCCGCACGAACCATTGCATTATAAATAATTTCTCTAATTTCATTTTTTTTTACTATTTCTACTTTTTATTTCCTTAGTTTTCATCTGGTTTCTGTACCCTGTTTGGCTTTTTAGTTCCAAAGTCTTCGAAAATTTATTTAATCATTTTGGATGTATTAGAATCATTTAACTTATCTGTTTTCATAAATGCGGTGTCCAATTGGTATTGGATTTTATAAATTTCCGTATTTCATTTTAATCTCGCCTCCGCGTGAGTGGTAGCGCCTCGGCCTTTCAACCCAGAGGTTTCGGGTTCGAATTCCGATCAGACTTGGCATTTTTCACACACGCTACAATTCATTCGTCTCATCCTCTGAAGATATACCTTAATGGTGTTTCCGGAGGTTAAAAAAAATACCCTTGTTCAATAATTTGTTCTGTATGTTGATTCTCCTTATCATTTTCCTTTTGATTTTGACGAAAATTTCTAGACTAGACTAATGTGTTATTTTTACTCTCCAGGAATAGATAGTTTGAGTACAGTTTTGTAATTCATCAATTTTTTTTTATATGATATTTTATTAAGAGATTTTAACGGAAAAATAAATGCAAACTATCATGTGAAATTTTTGCATAATTAAGTTTAAAAGTAAAAATATTTATCAGTTGTAAATTCACTTGGTTGGGAAATTTTATTTCTATAGTTTGGCTTTCCTAATTTACGCCTCTACTTTTTTTTAACCCATTTTTATTTTTAATATTTAAAAAAAAAATTAAATCGCCCTTGACATTCATTTTTTCGTATTGTCTCTATTGATTTTTTGAATAATCTTTTAGGTTTGTCATGATTTTTGTTTTTGAGAAGACACTTTTCTAGCCTATTTTAAATCATTCATTCATTTCGGAAACTGAAAGTTCTGATTTTGTAAAAAAGTGTTTTTTTGGTTTACAATGTCTGGTTCTGATTAAGGTTTTTTCATTTTTTTTCTAGAAGCTTTTCATAATTTTGTCTGATTTTTTTTTTTTGTAACCTCCGGAACCACCGTTAGGTATTACATCAGAAGATGAAATGAATGATTTGTAGCGTGTGTGAAAATGCCATGTCTGACCGGGATTCGGACCTGGGACCTCCATTTTCTCTGATTGAATAGATTAGGAAACAATCCACTTATTTTATCGCATCTTTTACATTATATTCCTTTATATTATTTTATTTGTTGTAGTTAATTGTTTTATTTAAATTATAGATTTCTTCCTTGACTTTTATAAAACGAGTTAAAATTTATCGCAAAATTTAATAAAACAAGGGAATAAATTTTATAAAACTAAAATTTTATTGAATAAAGGCAAATGTCGAAGTTGTTAAATTCATGATATTTATATTGTAAACATTTTAAACAATTGTAAGCAAATTTTAATTCGTTTACTGTACGTATAAATATTACGTAAATATTCACAAACATATCAAATATTAAACCAATAAATACTGTTAGTGCTTTAAATATGAGATTTTTATTTTTCTAGAATAATTTTAGGTATTAAATTTTACGACTCTACTTACTCAGCCACCATATCGTTAACTTTATTGCCGTCACTATATCAAACGTTATATTATTCATTTTGTCACCTGTTCATTAGTAACTTTTAAATCGTAAATGTCCTCTCTGAATTTTGTAACTTAAATACACATTTTAAATAAAATAATGAATTTTCAAATTCAGTAATTAATTAATTAAATAGTTTTTGATTGATAAAACTACTGGAAAACAAAATTACAACTTATGTTGTTGTCATATATTCATAATATTAGATAAGAGTTTTTACTGGAACGATAAATAAATACATTTATTATAAATTTCCATTGTTTAGTTCAAAGATAGTTTGAACATTTGTTTATCAGTAAGCAAGTGAAATTATGTCATTAAATTCATCAATTTTTTTTCTTTTTACAGAAACTGGCTATAACTGTTTTAATATCTCTTGCTAACAGTTACTAATATTCCTCCTACATAACCAACCTAATTTTTAACTATTTTAATTATGAACCACATTAGAAGTTTTATCTTATATTTCAGTAGGTATTTTCTATTTATCTACCTATTATCGCCGAATGCTTCAACGGCACGTGGAACCTTAAAAACCTTGTGGTTGCCCTGAAAAGGGCCGTTTTAGTGACTGAATGGCTTCGGTGGCTCGTTCTATTTTAAAACCTCGTAATAGCACTGAGAAGGGCTGTTGTTATCGGCGAATGACTTCGACGACGCATTGCAATCTAAAACCTTTTGGTGGATCTGAAAAGAGCCGTTTTTGTCGTTAGCTCTCAGAAGAGCTGTTGCATCCGGGAGATGGTCTCCGGCTGCAGTCGAAGAGTTGCGGCTGGTCCGATGTGAAATCCTACTGGGCTTTCCCTCAGCGGCGGTTGGGTTCACACTAGAGCGTGGTGATGGAGACCCCCAGAGCCTCGTAGTGTTGGGTCGGCGTCGGTTTTCCTTCGCCGGCGCGGCCGAGACGGTTCTCCCCGAGCGATCCCACGCTGGGCCGGCTCTCGCAGATGCGTTCGCCACGCCGGTTAGGGCGATGGAAGTCCCGGCGAGCTGGAGCGGAAATGTAGCCTTCCACATCCAGCAGCTCCCTCGGTGGGCCGACTAGGCCTGATGCTCCGGCGGGTTAGTTCCCCGTTGAACCGGCCAGGGAACTCCTTCGGTCTTCTTCCATCTTCTTGTTTTTCTTCTTCCAGGTTTGTTTCCAGGCAGTGGTCGGCGAGGGATTAACACTTCTCGCCAAGAAGCCTTCATTTATTCCACCTTGCAGTGGGGGGGGGCAGCGCCGCTATGGTAGAGAATATGAGCGAGCAGATAGCAGTGTAGAGGGAGTACCGCCTATGTACGCAAATATACTCTTGCTGTTATTTTCTCATTCCTGCGCGTTCGCCGAGGTAAAGGCGTATGATAACACTATATATATATTTTATTAGATAAATAATAGCTGAATCTCTAAAAGCAAGTAAACCAACAAAATTAAAAAAGAAAGTACAACAAAATTATAATTAAGTACATATGGTATATAAAACCATGCAACCATTTTAAAGAGGTTATGAAAGCTTTTTACTTTTATATATTCAAAAAATATATATTATGAGGGTGTTGTTAAACTATTCTTTTTTTTAATGATTGTTATTGTACATTTGAAATATAATTCTCCCTATTTAATATAAAGTAATTGATAATACGTGATTAAAACCATGGTTAATGATGTATTGCAAGATCAAATATTTTTCTCGATTTGAAATTTTTGAGAGAAATGCATTATTAATTAGTGATTGTTTACAGATCTTTAACGTTAGATATTTCAAATACAATAGTCAACTTAACGTGACTTTCTTTATCTGTTTAGCCTCCGGAACTACCGCAAGGTATTATTTCAGAGGATGAATGAGGATGATGTGTATGAATGAGAATGACGTATAGTCTTGTACAATCTCAGATCGACCACTATTGAGAAGTGTGGTTAATTGAAACTCAACCATCAAAGAACACCGGTATCCACGATCTAGTATTCAAATCCGTTTAAAAATTTTTATCTTTTCCAGGACTTGAACCTTAGAACGCTCGACTTCGAAATCAGCTGATTAACTTAACGTGACTATATTTTTATTACTTAAAAAATAAATATTACACTAGATCTAATCACGCTTTAAAAACGATTTTATGTTATTAAAGTAAGATTTTAATCATTTCTTGTTTTTTTATAAAATTTACAAACAATAGTCTTCATAAAACAACACAAACCGTAATACCTAATAAATATTATTTTGCTTGTTAATTTTCAAGTTTGGATTAATACAATAATATTTTTAGATAGTTACAACTTATTTAAGACATAGCATTTCATTATTGCAGACAATTAGTCGACTGACGTTTTTAAATACTCATATAATAAAAAATCGATCTGCTGCTTTCTGTGTTTAATATTTTTTTTACGACTAATAAAAAGTGTTAACCACTTTTTTATATTATATTAAAAGAATTCAAAAATTATAAATTACTTTTACGATTTTCACGAATTTATCAAGTCTTGAAGCAGCATAAAAGATAATATGATAGTGTCTAGAAGAAAAATAAAAAAAAAGAAATATATATATATATATATATAAAGAGATTGGCTAGCTGTAACTGTCACTAACCACAGTAGAAATTTAAATCTATCTCGTTAAAATGTTTCATTACGTTGGTGGGTTTAATGACATAGCCTAATAATTTACCTAGGATAAAGCTTTATTTGAATTAGGAGAAATTTTGATATTTAAAATGAAATTTGTATATATTTTCGCATGTTCACTGCTCGATCATAACATCGAGAGATTAACAATTTAAGAATGTTTATATAATAAAAATTTTTTAGTTTCTGAGCATAATTAAAATAAGACACAGCAGTAATAAATTAATAATAAATGACAATAATTATCAAATAATAACGGTAGTAATCACAACCACAATAATAATAATAATAAATTTCAGTAAAAATATTAATAATAAACATTAAGAATTTAAAGTATGGTCAAGATTTATTTGCCGGTAATTAAATATTAAAAATCTGAACTTAGTCCCATGGCCAAAAGACAATATCATGACTGCTATCAATTACACCTGTACAACTGATATTGTATTACTATAAATATAAGATTGGCTAAAGCTGTTTTGCTGCAAATATCTTTCCTGTTCACTATCAAAACTAGACTATATTTTAATAATTAATCGAATAATACATCCCTTTCACAATTGCCTAACAGTAATTCACCAAATTACTTACTTTATTCTTGTACTTTTCACACTGGAATGCTTGTAACGTCACTTCACACGTTGTCTAAACACGCACAATGTCGTTTCAGACTCCTCACGTAACACTCGCTTCATCAAAAACTGAACTCAACTCATCCCTCCCTGGAGTATTTATACTCCTATCCTCTTTACCTCCAGAACCAGACCCAAGTTGAGCGTGAGAATGATCTTCACCTGACATTTTCGCATACATTCCTACCCTTGTTTGGTATTTCTTCTTATGTTCTTATGGTGTTTCTACACATATCTGTGGTTCGTGGATCATTGGCAGTATTACAAAGAACG
Source organism: Zanna intricata (assembly GCA_010016005.3). Lineage (NCBI taxonomy): Eukaryota > Metazoa > Arthropoda > Insecta > Hemiptera > Fulgoridae > Zanna > Zanna intricata. Next base: position 7,837 of record JAAAKQ030479492.1, read on the forward strand.
ATTGTTAAATGGACCTGTTATATTTTTCTTATTATTAACGTGTTTAATCAAAATAACTTTTTCGGTGTTTTTATAATAAAACGAAAATATTTTTAATTATTTATTTTTTAAATAATCTTAAATTTAAATATTCTGAATATATATATATTTTAGCAGCAATACCAAACGACACTCTTTGAGATAACTAATTAAAGATTATGCCTGTCATTTGTATTAATCCGTATGCATATTTATATGCGTATCTACATAGAGCAGTTTGAAATATAACATCTTGACCCATTTTAAAATATTCAACCGATTTTTCATAAATAAATAACATGATACCATTGTTTGATTTTAGACAATATAAAGGAGTATGTACTTCTTTTTTAATATTTTTTTAATTGTAATTTCCATATCATATTATATATTTTTAAATGAAAAATATTCCTAAAGAGTTATTTATAAGAAGTGCATGAAATTTTTACTTCCTCTAATCTAAAAAAAATAATATGAGTATAAATTTCTCGCCTGTGTAAAAAAATATTACTATTTCGTTACCACAATTATAAATTTCTATCATAATTTTTGCATATCCATTCAGTAAACAGTGCTCGATGACCTCTCCAATTGTGTTTAATAATATACTGAATCAATCATTTTCGTATGAAATTTGTAGAAGAGAATCGAAATAAACCTAAAATTACCTATTCATAAGAATTAAATGGTCAGACCTCAGACGAATCAAACAACATTTACCAGATGAAAAAGAAACTGAAGCAAGGATGTTTGTAATTTTAAGTTTTTAAATTCTTTCATTTTTAAGAAATTTAATTGTTTTTTTAATTTATTTAAAATTTTATTCAACATTAGAAAAAATCCTGATACTCAAAATTTTGGCCGATCGCTAGACAATCTTTTTATAGTGGTGATATTGCACCAAAAATAGAGACTTATTTCTATTGAAATCTTTTCTATTTTTATGGATGTTTTTTTTTTGTATTACAAGCAAATGTTAATTTGTTTACCTAAGCATATATTTTCTAGCATCTTGTTCTTTAATGTAAACCGTACGTAACTTTTACATACCTTCTATTATTCACCATAAACAAGTTAATAAATTACGGTGTATATTAACGCGTTGATCCAATCAGTTAAATAATTTATATATATATTCCAAGTTGTACGTCCATCTCTCGAGAGATAATTATATAGCCAAAAATTAAAAAAATTTAAGTTCAATTTTTCAAATTAGTGTTTAATTTTAATAGATATTATTTACATTCATTTTCTCAGAATTAAATTCAATAAAAAGTTAACTTGAATTTTCAATTTATTTATTGGTAAATTAACAAAGTTATTTAATAGCATATCTAATAAAAAGTGCATTTTCCGACTAAAATTATTCGGATTTTATCCCATTTTTCTTAAAAGCTTAGCGGATAGGGGTCTAGGACAACTTTTATTCAGTTTCTTAGATCAAAATCCAAAAAGAAAGAACTAAATTTACTCTTGAATTTGTACTCAAGAATTTTAGGACGACTTAATTACACAGAGTCGAAAGCAGAGCTGAATGTTTTGCAAGCAGAGACTCACTAACGAACGTTTTCTGACCTATGAGTTTTTTTTAATACCTATATGAACTTTTCTGTTAATTTTGGCTATAGAATCAGTTCCTGAGAGATGGCCTTGCAATTTGGAATAATTCTGTATATATTTTCGGCAGATTATGGAAGAAGGAAAATAATGTAGGAACTGGTTTTAGAGCTTGAAATAACGAAAAAGGTTCATACAGATATATGTCTTAAAATGTTTTACTATAGCTATCGAAATTTTGCTTGGATTTCAGTTCCTCCAGTGAAACGAGATCACACTGAAATTCTAAGGCATTATATTGATGATCTCTTATGTTTGTTGACCTGAAAAATAGAATAAAACCAATTTCAGAATTATATTTCCTGTAGCCTTCATGATATCCTCCAGTGTAAAGCAGAAATATTCGATGACAAAAAAAAACTTTTTTTTTTATGTCTGAAGTACATTACTTTTGGTAAATTAAAATATTTTTAATTTAGTTGTTTTTTTCAAAATAACTTTTTGCTGTTTATATTATATTAATTTACCGTAAATGTTTGAAAATTTCACCATTGACTCGACGCACTTTGCAACTCGTTTCTTTACATTTTCTGTCGCCAATCTAATGATATCTTCGCGTTCTTTGATGAGAGTAGCGGTATTAAAATTGCAAGTGATCAGTACTTGCAGTGTGTCTACCTTTTGCTTGAGTACCCCTTGTACTTTATCTATCTCCGTATTACTAATCTAATGAAGGTCCAGTAACTTAGATGGCCATTTTACTGGAGTGGTGGCCCTCTACTACTAAATTTTTCACCTATGAATTCTTTTTTTTTTATATTTATTTTTTTCTTTTTCATAGACTTTACTACATCCTCTTCTCAGAATTATATTTTCAACTAGTTGTGATTATAAAATATATGCATTTGTTAGTGATTTAACATTATTATTGTACACTAAACCTAAAAAAAATGTGTTTTTCATCACCAAAATTCTTTGTTTTATCTTGAATGTTTTACCCCAGAACTAAAATCCAGACATAATGCTTTGCTACTCGTAACTCGATATTAGTCCGTTTTCGGACATGTATTTATGTGAAATTTTTCGTTATTTCAAGCTCTACAATCACTTTCCAAATTATTTCCCTTTCTTCTGAATTATCACATATATATTGTTACCACATGCTTAAAGTAAATCATCGGCGGACACGACGCGTTTGAATGTCAGCGGGAATGCAGTATACGTACGCGCGTTCACAGGCGGCACTCCCACGACTTAGCTGCTCGCGCATATCCCCTGCCATAGCGTGTTGCCCCACATCTACAGGTTCGAATAAATGAAGGCTTCTTTGCATGAAGTGTCGCTTCATTGTCGACTACCGCCTGGAGAAGACCTAGAAAAAGAAGAACACGAAAATGGAAGAAGACCGAAGGAGTTTCCTGGCCGGCTCAGCGTGGTACTACCAGCGGATACCAGCTTCCTTACCGGATGCGGATACTGGATGCGGACGCTACCTTCTCGCTTCAGCTCGCCAGGCTTCCATCTCCCAGGCCGGCCCAGCGTGGGATCGCTCATGGAGAACCGCCTCGGCCGCGCCGGCGAATGATGACCGACCCAACTCGACACTGCGGAGCTCTGGGGGTCTCCAGTATCAGTCTGTAGTGGAAACCTAACTGCACCTAAGAAAAGCTCGGTCGGATTTTAACGGACGAGTCGCAACTTTCCGACTGCAGCTGAATCGAGTTTGCCGGAGACATCTCCCGGATCTAACAGCTCTTCTCAGAGCTAACGACGAAATCGGCCCTTTTCAGGACCACAAAAAGGTTTTTAGGTTTCACGTGCCGTCGAAGCCATTTGGTGACAATATATACTTATAAAGGTATACGTTGGTACCGGTAGGTAAAAGTAGGCCTCAGCCGGCCTCCGTGGCTGAGTGGTAGCGTCTCAGCCTTTCATCCGGAGGTCCCGGGTTCGAATGTCAGGCATGGCATTTTTTACACATGCTACAATTCATTCATCTCATCCTCTGAAGATATATCTTAACGGTAGTTCCGAAAGTTAAAAAAAAAAAAAAGAAAAAAAAGTAGAACATTATACATAAACCTTTCTGTTAAGGACTATTGTTACAATTTTAAAAAAAAATTTTACTAGTAGATACTAGTTATTCATTTCACTGTTCATAACAAGCAATAAACTAAATTTACTAAAAACAGAAAATATTGATTTTGTAAAATAATTTTATTAACTTTTTTAATCCATACCGATATTTATCTGTCGTAAAAAATGGATGCAATAACATTGATTATAAAAAAAATTAGGTTTTCAATTTTTTTCCGCACTCAGTTTTTTCTCGTAGATTAAATAATAATATATTATTATTATTATAAGATTAGATAACATTTTATATCGATATATGCTTAATATCTACCTATTAACATTACACAATCTATTGTACAACGTTATGTTAAAAAAATTTAACCAATTTTCCAAGCAACTCGAAAAAATGTTTGTGGAAAACGATTGATTAAATTACAAATATTTATTACAATAAGAATTCATGTAATGAATATTAGATAGTGAAGGGTTACCTAATTTGAATTAGTGCGGTTCAATTTCCTATATATATTATATATATTTTATTTTTTATTTAAATTATTGGCTCAATATATATGTTCTACTGAAAATTTTAAGATGGAAATTTAATGTAATATTTAATACTGATATTTGTATAGCATATTTAAATATTGCACCGAAAGAAACTGTGTAATATGTTAATTGGGGATATCCACCTAACTACCTCCATATTCTCATATCAGGAAATATACGTGTAACAGCATTGGAACGATTAAGTCCACCTTACATGCCATAAATGGAAAACCATAGAAAGTTTATGAAATCTATTTTAAACCGTTTAATAAAGTTTTTCGTAAGAACTTTATGATTGAAATAAATTTTTATCTTGCTTACAGATAAAATATATATATTTACTTCATATTTTACCTCCAAACAGTAGATAAATTATAACCATTGATTTTTTATATATACATTGTGGGTAATTATTAATAGCTCATAAATACACGGTTTTATCTTTTGAATTATAACCATCTAAAGATTATTGGCCTTCATAAAAGTTGTAGGCACACGTGTATTCTTGGCGTCTGTGCTTACACAAAACAAGAAGAGAATTATACACACGTAATGAAATGCCAACAACAGAAGGCATATTATTACGAACTATTACAGCCCTCCAATCTGACGTATATTATGTATTCGTGTATTTAATACAAGTACTGAATGCACACTGAAATGTGCTTGTAATTTGAAATATGGAAGAGGTTGTACTTCCATAAAATTTGTTGGTTGAAGTCCCGTTATCGTAAATGTTGACTGTATTAATGTGGTAACTTTAATATCAACTTACTCTATTTATGTGTTTATCAAAATAGTTTTGTTATAATTATTACAAATTTACATTTTATGGTTTCAGTTAAAATAGAATTGGATGAGTAACGGACTTCTTGATATGGATTACTGATAGCCAATTTTTTCTAAGTAAAAAGTTTCTCATTATTAATTATACGAATTTTTTTCAATTAAAAAATCATAAAGAAGTAGGCAAATAAATTGATTTGTGAGGAGTTTCAGTCATTATTTAATATTATACCTAATTAATATCTTCATAAACCTTTCTTCTGGATTTTCCTTTAAATATTTGAAAAAAAAAGTAGTATAAAATTAAGTTTCTTCATAATAATATTTATTCTTAGACATAAAATTTGGACAAAATGATCTTGTCATATGTACCTAATTAAACCGTATTATTATATGTAATAACCTCTTTCTTTAATCCACCAGAGGCATACTACTATAATTTGTACAGAAATAACTTTATTTTTCGAAGCGATTTCTTGGGAACATTACAATATTAAATATTAAATCATAAGAAAGGGATGAAAAGTTTAAATAAACAAACATTGCTGTCATCCAAAAACTCGACACTTTGTATCTATCCTTAATCTTAGGTAGAAACAAAAAAAGAAGCGAAATGGTGTTTAGGAAAATTTATCATTAAAACTACTTTCTTCAGATCAACTTTTTACGGTACCCAAAACTCATTTTCAACTAGCAGAGAGTAATTTTCCGGTAGATGAACACATCCTATGGATATGTTGAAACTACTAAAAAGTCAAATATATTTCAGATTTTAAATGGTCTGATATCAATAACGTTACTTTTTCATTTTTTCTAAATGCATATATATCAGTTGCAGATGCTCGAAGAAACAACAAAAGTGTGTACTCTTGTTGTTTCTTCGAGTACATAATTTAAAGAAAAAAGAACGATAAAAATTTCGTAACTTAGTTCTTTCCTTCTAATTAGAAAACACTAATTATACTGATTTTTCATCAGTAAAAGGAATACATCAATCTATATTTTTATTTTTCTCAATAAGTAAGTAAAATTCTTAATTTTCGGAATAACTAAATGTATATTAAGGATCTTAAAGGAAAGAAAGATCCATTACAAATGAAAACAAATGAAACAAAATATGTTCGGCTGTAAAGACGTACATAGCTCTAGGCTAGATGTAGCTAAACTACTATAGATAATTATCATACAAACACGTTTATACATCAATTTACATGAACAAATTACGATGAGGAAATAAATAGAACATTGTACATTACTTTTCTTCCCACTTACCGTAAGTAAAGTTTCTGCTCAGGCATTAAGTACCGCATATATTTCCAGAAAGAAACAAAAAAAAAAATATATATATATATATATGAATTCAAAAGTTTATTTTTGAAGGTTAAAATTTTCAAATTCTGTTAAATATGACACATTTTCTATTTAGATTTTAATAAAATCTTTAAAAATATAATTTCGTGGCTTCTTTTTTTCTTTTTATGTACACTCCCTCAGAAACCGGAGCCGCCGTGAGGCATTATGCAGTGCCCGCGGAGTGTCGTTGCAGCAGTCTGCCCATCCTGTCCTAGCCTCCCCATCTGAGGCTGTCCCATGGGGGTCCTCCCAGCGTCTTCAGAACGCACTGATCTCCGCTTCTGTAATGCCGATGCGTCCCTCCACTGCGGGGGTACCCTGCTCGACCATAACCGTTCATAAGTTACCGGGGTGCATTTCACACCCCCTTCACTTCATGTCCCTCACACACCTTGAGGGTTCCTTGTGTCATCATCGGGGAGTTCTGATCCATCCAATCTTGCGTGTGAACGGACCAAGACACCCTAGACAGAAGCTCTAGGGGTTACCTCACTGGGGCTACCTCCCTGGCCCTAAACGTCACCACGTTTCAACCCCAGGTATTCAATATTTTAACACACAAATTACACAAGCACTAATATACACAAAATGTAACAATAAAAATAATACCACATATCTCACGGCTAGCATTTGGTGGCTTTTTCTTTCTTTTTTTTTTTTGGTTTAACCTCCGGAATCACAATTAAGTATATCTTCAGAGGGATGAGATGAATGAATTGTAGCGTGTATGAAAAATGCCATGCCTGACCGGGATTCAAACCCGGTCAAGTTCAAGCATTTGGTGACTTGAGTTTAATTAACTACACTCTTTCAGGATTAACTTGCCTGATATTTGACAAAAATATCTACTTCATTTGTAAAACTGTATGTATGAGCAGGTAAACACTGTCTAATTACTTCCTATTGTTTCTGATTGTTGAAATGGAACGTACAAACAAGGAAAAAGAGTTAGCCTATTTCATTGAAAATCTTCTTAAGTTACGAAATACATTCTGTTGTACTCTACTAACATAATTTATTTTTTATAACTCAGATTTTGTTACCGTAACAAATATTCAATTTTTCTAACGGCTACTATAAAATTTTGTTATTTCAACAAAAAATGTCCAACATATATACCTTTTTAGAAATTTACTTTGGAAAATTAACGATTTTTTTTTTTTATTTAACGATTTCTGAGCGAGTAAGTCAAAAAAATTACATTATATTAGAGATACGCCCATGTAAATATTTCAATTTAATACAGGAATTCTAATAACAATTAAAATTTTATAATTGTTTCGGTAAGTTTCGTTAAAATTGGTAAACGGTTCTTGCTTTATGCACAGATGTATAAATTCATGTAATTGGAATATCTGAATATAAATTTTTTAGATTGATTTTTGTGCTGTAAAATTAATTTGCCGTATTACTCGCTGAAATAAATTCTCTTATTTATTTGAAAGTAAATAAATTGAAAATGTTAACGCTGTCGTGGGAACAAAATGACTTCTGACGTTTCAAACTAACTCAACCATTACAACTGCCTGTTATAATTCAATCTACTGGATGACGAATATTATTGAATTCCAGAAAGAACAACAAATATCCATTTGAAATATACGAATATATTCTATCTCCTATGCTGGTCTGACAACTGAGTATATGATTTAAAGTTATGAAAATGTATATTTAGATATTTTATTTCAAACACAACTTAAATTATTTTGATTGAATAGTTCATTTCAATAAAAATGATAGAGAAAAATATTTGTTTGTTTATTTTACATATATGACACGAATGATTTCTGAAATTATTGTTATTACAAGTTTAATCCTATTTGTTGTCAATAACAGATGTGAAATGAACGTAAAAAAAAAAAAAATGACATTTGACTTAAATCTTCTGATTATATGAGAACAGGAAAGAATTATGTTTCCTGTTGTGAACTTATATTAAAAACAAATACAGGAAATGAAATCTAATGTTTTATGAAGAATCTTCACTTTAATCGATTTATTTTTTATTTATCTTTTTTTTTAATCGCTATTACGAAATAATACAGTTTCCCGGGATCCTTTATTACTTGTACGATATTATAATCGTGAAAAATTTCGGTTTTAGATTTCAAAGGAAATATCCATTTTGACTAGTTCGGCATTACGTCTGTACGTACGTACGTACGTACGTACGCATCTCACATGACTAAAAACGATTAGTCTTAGAATGTTGAAATTTTGGATTTAGGACTGTTGTAATATGTAATTGTGCACCTCCCCTTTTGATTGCAATCAACTGAACCAAAGCTGTCCAAAAAAGCCCAAAACCCAAAAAAATTTGGATTTTGGACTATTTATTAACTGCAGTAATAAGCCCTCATTGAGAGCTTTTCAACCATATATCATAAGTGGTACTTATTTTCATTCGTCCCAGAGTTATATCTGTTCGAAACAAACTTCATCTCTTTTTTTTATTTAAATATATTGATTTATTAACCTGTATTTGTAGAAAAGTTTTTGAAATAAATAATAATTCAATAATAACAATAAAAAAAATAAAAAAAAATGAAAAAGTTATTAGTGAAATTAAATGTTATATACTTTTAAAAAATGTGTATATATAATTTAATAGCCGTACAAGAAAATCATGTAGTGTCTACAACAGTTGTGGTAAAACATCTGATTATTTAATATTAATTGAAAATTACTATTTAGAATCGTATTATTTTTGTTTGTGTATTTGTTTCAGTCAACTTGATAATAAATATCGCTATAAAACTTAGTGTGCTCTCCTGTTTCTTATTTTTTTTCACTTTGTTAACGATTACATCATAATAATTTTAAAAAACATAACAATTTTTAAAACATAGATAGATATAAGACTTACGTTATTTTTTAAAAATTATAAATGGACATTTACTCTAACTGAACATTTCAGGAAAGATTGTTGAATTAATAATTGGGTAAATATTTGATGTTAATAAAAACAGATATTTTATCAGATGTGTAACTGTCCACTTTATTAAAGAATTGGAGAATTGTATCTCACTTGCAAATGAAGTAACTTTAAATGAAATGCAGAAAAAATTTGTATGTATATTTTAATAGGCATACAAAAAAATCGTGTGATGTCCACATCAGAATTTTTTTTTTTAGCAATTATTACTTATACTTTTTTTTTTAATCGTCTCATGTTTTTTTTTTTATTGTGCAGTAAATATAATATTATTCATTTGTTAATTAAATACTTCTGATTCAAAGAAATTTAACTTAGAGCATATATTGCTTTTATTATGTTATTTTTAGCCACTCTTTATCAGCAGTTGATATAAGCGAGGTATAATCCAAGATTAGTGGCAAAGCAAATGCTCATACACAGTTGAAAATGATTTTGAAACGGACTTCACCATGTTTAGAGGTGATAATTTAGCGGCCAGGGGCGATATATTTGCAACTGTAACAGATATTGCTCTCCACATGGCCCACAGCAAGTATGTGGTAAGGTGCCTATGTACGTGGTGCTGGGAAATCTTGAAAGCTTCGGTGAGTAGGGGAGTGGAATAAGAGCAAATCGAGAAGAGAGTGGAATAAGAGAGCTTACCCGCTCTCTGCCATTTGCCGGTTCCACCAGAGTAAGAGATCGGACCTCTAGGATTTGAAGTTCTAAAGAGGGTGTACCCTGGGCGGCTAGTCTTTCTACAGAAAGGAATAAATGATCATGCAAGTCGAACAGTCTTTCGTAGCAGAAGGTTCGCATAAACAATCTATTTAGAACCAGCGCTGTCGCCGGAAGCGAAACGGTACTGAATAGGAAGAATTCAACATGACGTCAAGAGTCTACAGAGAACTGTTTTCAAGAATACTTCTCCCAAACCTAAATACCTTGCGATCACAAAGGAAGACAGTCATTTGGCCAGCGTAAGCCCTTCTCATGGAGGCCCAGTAAAGGAAATAAGAAAAATGTTCAATAGTTTTTATGACAAGATGACCAACTACATCGAGTCGCTGAAGAATTTTGATTAAACAAAATAAGTGAACTTGGTGTACGCGTCGATTTTCACAGCACTCTTAATATGTCAAAGGGTTTGTGGTTTGTGTAATTTAATAAAGCAACAAATTTTTGTGAACTTGTCCACACATGAAAAAATTCCAATGGCTTAACATGAGAAGGGATGGCCAAGTTCTATATTCTGCCTTTATGTCCTCACTTTTAATAGACCTTCCTTGCGCTGGTTTACACCGTCTGGATGTGCGAGCTTTCCATGTGCAAATGGAAACTCGCATGGATGAAATTCATGCATTGCCACAAATGCCAGCGATTTGACCACACTGCGGTAAGATGCGAGAGACCTCAAGTATGTACATGTGGTGAAAGTGAAGAAATTTCCGAAGGGAAACCATGTAAGGATCCTCCTTTATGGGTTAACTACAATGGACAGCATTCATTTTGATCAAGAAACTGTTTATTTTACAAAAACGAAATAAATATTCAAGAATTGAAAACCTTACAGAAGTCGAGCTATTTCAAAACTAAAAAAATTGGTGAACTCCCGCAAAACTAGAACAGCACTATATGCTCGTGCAGCAGTCACTGTCTCAACTGTTGATGCAGATCAGCTCCTAAATAACGTTGCTTTAACTTTGGCTACTATGAAAATAGGGTGAATAATCGATAATAAAATGCTATCTCTTTCTCAAAAGGGAACTAGAAGATCCTTCCATTTATAGCTATCAGTAAATTTATATAGAAAAAGCACAACCGCATCAGAGGAGAACAAAAAGAAGACGAACTTGAGATTAAGGTAGTTACACAGTCCGACAAATGTACTAGTTAAGAAGGTTTAATGATCCCCTGTGGGGGCTTTAAGGCCATGTTTTTCGTAGGTGATCCTCCCACAGCCTAAACTACAGTGATTGGAAACCGCCTGAAACCACTCATCGGGGCTGTTTCCCCCCTTTCCAACGCAGTGGTTTGTGCGATTCAGTCGCAGTTATCTCTCTTACTCCGGCTTCTGAATTGATGCCTATTTCAAACCAAGCCGTCCTTGTCCACCGCTTTCTTGTTCAACTTTGAGGCTAGAAGCTGCAAGAGCAATTACGTAATAGAACAACAGGCACAGAAAAGAAGAGAAAAAAGCCTTTCCCGGAGAAATCAGCAGAAGCGTTTTCGTCGATGATCTAGTCAGTTATGCTATTAACAATATAATTGTGGTGAAATAATAAATTGCAACGGCCGACAACTTCAGTGAAGTTGCAATTATTAACAAATTCAAATTTTGACTAGAGAGAGGTATATGAAGGTTTTCACTGATTTTTCAAAAACTTAACGTAGTTTGGATTCTCTTTCTCTCTCAGAAAATTTCTGTGGAGGGATGGTTCCAATTCTTAACGCACTAACTGCTATTCGGAACAAGAACATTATGGACGTCCTTATCGCAAACATCCTGTTCATTCTATATAGATTATACCGAATGTGACAGCGTTTGTTTGGAATCCAAAAATTTTCTGTAATCTCAGGAAATTAAAGCCCTGATAACGCTGTTGGAATGGCATTAATTTATTAGAATGCAGATATGATTCGTATTCCAGTGGCAAAAGTTAAAAACCGTCTAATAATGACTTAGAAGTAAGTCTTAACACTAAACATATAAGACAGTTAAAATTAACTCTATTTGATTGGAAAAGCTACGCAAAACTGACTCACTGGGAACAAGTTTACTTTTTATTTTATAAAATAGAATTATTTAATCCATTTAGATTATTTAAAGTTTTCATACGTAAAGTAGAAGTTTTAAATTTTTCCATTACACTGCCATGCAGTTTAATTTCACCGAATAAAATATTTTATGAGAAATTTACGACTGTATCAGCAGTTTCATAACTTTTAGTTTTATATGTAAAAATGTAAGTAAATTTAAGGAGTAATCAAATTTAGAACATTTTTTTTTTGATTCCGCAGAATTCTACTTGAAACACTACTGTAATTTTATTTCTTTTCGGTGTAATACGTTTCCAGAATCTATAATAGTAGAATATGAAATTTACGTTAAATATCTAGCCTGATGAGATACAATTGTAGTGTTAGGAAATTTTTATGATGAAATTTATAAGGAAAAACGAATATTATTTCGTTTTTCAAATTTGAACGTATGGGTTGGGTTAAAAATTAAATCTCTCTGATAATAAACTCTCTTTCTTTCTCTCTCTTTATTTCTTTCTTTGTGTGAAAAAATATTCACAATTTAAAATATTTTAAAAATAAAAATACTTCCCAAAAAAAATAAAAATAAACCATTATAACAGTAAACTGGAAAACACAATTGTGTTAAAAAAAATATTTGTAATCTAAATCTAGATTGCCATTTTGATTACTAACATCAATAGATACAATGGAAGAAGTAATAAACAATTTTAATCAACACAAATAATCTTTACGAAATATTATAAAACTAGTACATTTAGTAAATATTTTAAAATAAGGATAAAAATTTTAATTAAATTTAAAGTAAATTATAAAAATAACCATTTTTATTCTAGATAATCTCAACAGAAAGCTTAAATTTAGTTTAAAAATATCAAAACGATTTAAAAAACAAATCCAACTCGCCTCATATATCAATTAATTTTGTTTTTTATTATTTTTTTAATTTCATGTACGTGTAAAAGATTTTAAAAAAATTATTTTATATATATTCTTTCCTACTGATCATTGATTAATAATCGAAATGGCTGTCGAAGTGTAGATTTGTTATACTTTTATATATACAGTTTCGGAGCATATTATTGATTTCCAATTTATCACAGAAGATATAAATTAGAACGTAAAAAGAAATATATTTATAACTTTTTTTTTTTTTTTAATAGACAGTAGTTTCATTGGCTTTAGTGCTTTTTAATTATTATACGGATTTGAATACTAGATCATGGATACCGGTGTTCTTTGATAGTTGGTTTTTCAATTAATCACACTTCTCAAGAGTGGTCGTCCTGAGATTGTACAAGACTACACTTCATTCACACTCATATATATCAACCTCATTCACCCTCTGCAGGATTACCTTACGGTAGTTCCAAAGGCTGGAAAAAAAAATGAATGTGATCTTTAATTAATTAATTTATACAACAATATCAAAAATACAGGCTAATGCCTAGTAATGATGACGGCTGAGTGATAATACATTTTACAGCGTGTTAGAAATACCTCGACTGAAAGAAAATAAACCCCCCGTAACCTCTAGGTGAAAAGGACAGATAAGCTACCATCCCATCATGAAATTTTCAAATTACATTACAATAACGCAAGGTATTACGCATTAAAGAACCTTTAGTATTTATGATCTTTTAGTTGATCCCAGAGTTTCCTATAGATTTATCATATCCAAAATTCTGATTTCCTTTACAGTTAAAAGAAACGAGTTATTATTTAAACCGGATTATTTTTTATGCGAATGAAAATTGTCATTAACTTTGCCTCATACTATTTTTCTAGTTTCCAACATTCTCTTCTATTAAAAGCCAGTTTAAAACACATAAATATTTATAATTTTATCCTACGGCTATTGTTATTAGCTAATCCCGCTTGAGGCTGCAGGAGTTGATTGTAAAAATTTGCATTAGCATTCATTTTAGTTACATTTGTGTCGTTGTTTTTGTTAAATGATTAATACAACTCATTTTATGTTATTTAATAATCCAGTATTATTATATATAGAGCTTTTATGATGTAAAAAAATAAGAAAACTAAAAGGAAAAGTAAGTGAAAACTTGATGCACGCATTGTGCAATAAATCTACCTAGAAAACCAAATATTAAGAAAATAAAACTGTGAATAATTCATTCGTAACACAAAATAAGCTCCCTTAAGATATAGTGTAAAATTAATCAGTTTAATTGACAATATAAATGATAAAAAAGACGTATTAACCTTTTTTTTTCTTTTATTTTTTTGGTATATCTGATAAAACATATTTAATTTGACGTCATCTTTTGATAGGAAAAATGATGAATTTTTACTAAAATATTTCATTGACAAATATTGTTTCATTGTCTATATATGTGAAGCAATAAGCATGTGGCTATGTAATCGTTTAAAACATATTAATTATGGAATTTTAAAAATTGAAAAAGCAATAAAATAACAGTTTTCCAATAATTAAAAGTTAATTAAGTAAACTTTATTAATTTTCTTTATAGAATTTCTGTATATTTTCCGTTTGCATAAGTTAAAATATCTCCTAAAGTCTTTAATCAATAACAGAAAAGAACAATTTTGACAATCGTGGCCATTGCCAACAAAACTCATTCGTTGTGACCAAGAACAGAATTTAGAAGCACGGTTTGAAACTGCAATAATATGCGAACTATTCATTTGTGTACACACACACACACACACACACACACACACACACAC
>JAAAKQ030479503.1:7308-22563 GCA_010016005.3 Zanna intricata
AGTCCCTCAATAGTGAAACAATTCTTTCTCAGAAATATCTGTCCTGTTGAATTTTTTCCTCAATCCTTGATTTGAGTCACAGCTGAAGGTCGGCCTGAGTGGTCTTCATCGTGAACATTCGTTCATCCACCATAAAACATAATGCACCCACCATTTTCGAACTGAAGCTTCATTCATTACATTACCATAAATATCCGTTATTTATCGGTAAATTTTGATACGTCGCACTCCTTTCACATTCAAAAAGCGGCATACCCGGCAAAGCAGCAGGCCTGGCGGGACCGTCGAGGGAGCCGCTAGATGTGGACGCTACCTTCCCGCTTCAATCGCCGTGGGCGGTGGATGAAGCTGCAAGAGCCCGGCCCAGCGTGGGATCGCTCGGGGAGAACCGCCTCGGCCTCGCCGGCGAAAGACGATCGACGCCGACCCGACATTGCGGGGCTCTAGGTTTCTCCACTACCACGATGTAATGGGAACCCAAGCCGCTGAGAGAGAGCACAGTCTGATTTCAACGGATGAGCCGCAACTCCCCGACTACAGCCGAGACGACTTCGCCAAACACCATCTTTCAGACCCAACAGCTTTTCTCAGAGCTAATGCAAAAAAAAGGCCCTTTTCAGGGCTAACACAAGGTTTTATAGTACAAGTCATCAAAGCCATTCGATGACAACAACAGCCCATCTCAGGGCTATTACGAGGTTATAAACTACGAGCCGCCAGAGCCATTCGGCAACAAAAACAGCACTTTTCATGGCAACCAGAAGGTTTTAAGGTGCCATGTGCTGTCGAAGCCATTCGGCGACAAAAAAAAAATATATATATGTATATATAATTGGTTTTTTTGCAGGGGGCTCTGAATAGTGGTAATTATTCTATATTGAAAAGCCCCCTCACTGCATTTCAAAATTTTCATTGAAGGACAATATTTTCTTATCGTTGTAAGTCCTGGTGAGAATTTAAACATTAACAACCTTAAATGCCTGCATACATGTAGGCATGTATGTATACATTATGCCTTAAATGCCTGCTACAGCATGAGAAATGTATTTAAACAAATTAAAACTAGTTGAATGGTACCCATTACTTTTATTTAATTAAATACTGCAAAACATTATTTCAAAACCTCGTTTTCTGGTTTTTTTTTTTAGTTTGATTTACTGTTGTTTTTTTTTTAAATCTATTTAATTATTTATTTTTATTTTTTTGCAGTCATGTTTGTTTAATTTTTATAACTGTTTTAATTATATAATTGGTTTACACAAAATTTTAAAACGGTGGAGAAAAGGAAAACTAAAAGAACTTTAGATTTTTTCTTAGAACACCTTTGTTAATTTTAGGTACAGCTGCTTTTCTACCACAGCAGCTTTTCATTTACAGGAAACTGAAACTGATTTGTCAGGTACACATTTTTAAAACACTTACTAGTACATAAACTTATCTCACTAATATTCCAACATATAACTAACAATAAGACTGAATTAACAAGAAAACAAATGAATAAAATTATTACAATCTACATACAATGAAAAATGAGTTCTGTTGTTATTTTAAAAAAAGAAATAATTGAAGCTTCATTACAGATTAAAACTATTACTTCATGTACACCACTAAAGTAAGAAGAAAATTTATTCTCAACATACCAGCATTTTTTCCCTTCAGTATAGTATTCCTTAATTCCTCTAAAGCCTCCTGTTCAGATAGAATTTTTGGTGGAGATTTCATATACGGATAATCCTCACTAGAAGATCTATTAGATCGATAACCATTCCAATCTATGTCACAATATTCTGCCATAATTTTTATTTTTATGAATGTGATGTACTAGGCCTTTCAATCAATACTATAAAAAAAAGATAAATCACAGAACTTATTTAATGATTACATTCTTATGTACTTACTCTATAATGAATGTGTTAATAAAACCAGGAAATTCTAACAAAAAAATAAATATAGTACATAAAAACTTTTTGCAATCTGTAAAAGTATAAACAAACAAATATTATCTTTCATGCTTCAATTACTATTATTTGATATATAAAACAAAAATAGGATGATACATAACATATAAAAATTAAACATATAACATAAAATACACTTCTAATATAGAAAAATTTTTTTTTGCAATAAATATGCATCAAAACTGTACAATAAAAAAAAAAATTTGGAATAAAAGTTAATAAATTATTTATTAATTAATTTACAAGTATAATTTAATTATTTTTGATTTGATAATAACTTCAGTTCATTATTTTCAGATCGGTTCTGTACTAATCATGATATCATTTATTTATATCATGGTTAATTATAAACAATAAATGATTTGCATTTAAATATGGCCATTATTTCTTTCAGTAATTAGAAAATTTAAAATTAATTTTTTATAGTTAATTTATGTTAATGCTATGCAATTGTTTTTTGTTACATATCATAATCATAAAACCATAGGCATCCTGAAATGAATAAGAAATCACTATTTAAAAAAAGAAAATTATTATTCCTAAGAATAAATAATAATAAAAAATAAAATCCTAAGAATTAAGTGAGAAATTAAATGGTTTGCATTATATTTTAATTAAATATTGCTCATCATCATGCCATGCTACCAACCAAGATTCAGGTATACTTAATCCTGTAAGTAGCACTTTCATTCTTTTTATCACAGGGACAAACAGCTTAAAGAACATCATTACTACCAGAGAAATCTAGTATTACATATTTTTTTTATACCTTAAATACTCAAGTTTAAATCATTGCAAGAAACTAGGTTAAGCGGTGTAAAGTAACAATTAATGCACTTAAGGTACACTTTTACCTATGTTGTTATCCATTTTGAACTTTTAACATGCCATGTTTGTTTTGCTAGTGTTGCAACTTCGAAGTGTGTATGATATATTCCATCTGCAATAATTCTAAAATGTTTGCTTCAGTTCATCTGTTTGTAAACCAATAACTTGAATACACATTGTTCTACTCTGGAATAAATATATCAAAGAGATCTGGTATTGGATGCTTGCATAACAAGTATTTAAATAACTTCATTCTTAATCTTCTGAACTTGTAATCTGACCTTAGTGAAATTTCCTGGAATAGTATCCTTAATGCCCTTAATGCCCCAAGCAATGGAAATGATTTGGTGTATGAATTCACTGATCCCTTGTTCACTATTTATGACAGATATGCAGCAATTAAAAATAAAAACCAAATAGAAGGCCTGCTACTTGGATAATGCCTAAATCAATCAAGCAATATAACACGACATGCTAAATAACGATAAAGTTAATGCTTTTTGTAGGATATTGGAATTGTAGAGCAGAAATTTAAAGCAGAGACCTAAAAAATATAACAATGAAAATAAAAATTAAATACACTGGTAAAAAAAATTAACTGATTACTTTTACTAGTACCACAATACTGTGTTCAAGGCAACAACTGTAATACATCATAATTGTGTATCTCTTCCTCAGTTTCATTTATTGTATAATTTAATAAATAATTTACAGTTATTAATTAACATGTCAAAAAGTTTAATATTAACATTAAAAACTAATATTTAATTATTTAAAGTCACAAATTTTAATTACTTCAGTTTAGTAATTTTTTATGCTGGTGGGGATGAAGTTTGGCTGAAAATTATAAACCTGCAAGAATTATAAATAGGTGTACATACAACTCTCCTCATAATTTTACAAACACATGAACAGTAAAATAACAGTGTTTCAATTTTTTTTCAAAGTTCAGTCAAGTTAAAAAACTATCAATGACGTGACAAAACTTATTGAGAGGCACTGAACACATTAACTCTATCGATATAACATAATTACCCAGGTTTCTGTCATGTTTTGGAATATTGTAAACTGTCAAATAAAAAGATTTTAATAGCCATTAAATGAGAAACAAAAGGAAAAACAATATACATTAGTTATTTTACAAAACGTGTGTTATCAGACATATACAATTATTTGTATCAGTTGGGTTCAGAGGCTAAAGTATAATAATATATAATACTTAATTGGAGGGTCTAGTTCATGAATACAATTTATGATAATTTCAATAAAACTTATTTTGATTAATTAGATGTGATTCATAAGCAAGTTAATAAAGTTTAGAAGGTTATTCTTTTCTATAAGTGTAAACAAACAGTGCAGATAAAAATAAATTAAAGATTTAGAAAGCAATACAGTAACAGATTAGTAATTACAAGTCCTGGATAATAAAGTAAACTACATCTTTACAACCTAATGTTCCAACTCCTGAAATGTGTCAGAAAATAGAATCAGAAAATATAAGGGTGTGAAATAAGCTTATAAGGTAGTAACCATTCATTTCTAATAAATCAATCTCTAAATCATCGAAGATAAACTATACCAGGTGCAGCTTTCATACATGATCATAGCAGAGAATGTCAATGAAAATTTCAAAAATCAAACACTCAAAATTTAGAATCACATTAGCAAAGAAACTCTACAACCCTAGAAAACATAAATAATAACAAATTTCAATTAAATTACATAAAAAATAATACGGTTAAACTTAACAAAATCACATATTTTCCTAAGCTAGATTAGGTGATAAATTTAACACTTAAAATAAACAATTATGAAATTTTGTAATAATATATAAGATAACAGTTTATATAGATTAAAGAGTATTTTTTTTTTTTTTATATAGGGCACATATTTCGTAAGACATCAACTAAAATAAATCTCTTGTATTCAAATTTTTATAGAAAATAATATTAAGATGATTAAATTTTCTAATTAGATTAATAAAACTTTTTGTCTGAAATTTAAATAGTTCAACAGATCTAAAGTTTTTTTTTTTATGGGATAAAACATAAAAGTAATAAAATATTACTCTAGAATTAGACAGCTACCGATCGTAAAAAAGAAAACAAATTACTAAATGTTTCAAGGGTTTCAATAACTAACAAAAATAAAAGCGCATTTCTAAAATTATTTTTAATTTATTTCATTAAGACAAAAGCCAGATAAAATACGAACCTCATCGCAAAATGAATGAAATAGGTACTAACAAAGAAAATGAACTACATGAACATAACATAACCTATACGTGATCAATGACGAAATTGAGGATTGTTCTGCAATGAACTGATCAGAAAATATCTTTGCAGGTAACGTAGAGCAAAAAGTAAAAATAGTAAAAGTAAACAATAAAAACAAACAAAAATACTCAATATTTCTAGCTCAATATTTAATATTACAGCTCAACAAACAGAAAATATTTCATAAAATAATAATAAAAAAAAGACGACTTGCTTTTTAAGGATATTTGACATATCCTTAATAAATATTTAAGGCTCTAATTTAGGTCACTCCTCAGTAGTTAAGCAGATCGTTGTTAAATGTAAAAAAATTGTACAGTTAATTAGTATATTTGATGTGCTATCTTGTTATTTGGTATGTTGGTATTGTCATATTTAATGTATTATGAATACTGTTCAAGTGTGTTGAATTTTTGACTTTTACACATTACTGCAAACTTGTATATTTGTATGAGATTTTTTACAAATTTTGATTCTGATGTGTGTTGTGTTCAGGGTTTTTATATTTGTATTGCAAACTTGAATGTATGTCAAGTTTACTCAATAAAAATAATTAATGTAGTCACTATTGCTTGATTTTTACACTCATTATTTTGTATATTTTGTTCCTGGTTTTGAAATAAATGCAATAATCTCATTTTCTAAAAATTGGCAAATTTGTATGGTTTTTGGTGATGTA
The DNA here is from genome assembly GCA_010016005.3 of Zanna intricata. NCBI lineage: Eukaryota > Metazoa > Arthropoda > Insecta > Hemiptera > Fulgoridae > Zanna > Zanna intricata. The sequence continues at coordinate 13,050 of JAAAKQ030479503.1, forward strand.
ACTAAGCCTTGCGTATTTTTGTCATTTTTTTATCTGTGTTTCATGTAACATGTGTACCCCAATCTACCATTACACCAACCTCCGTAGCAGAATGACAGTTTTACTCTGACTTTGTTCTGGGACCAGATCCCAGAAAAACTTGTATTTTACTACAAATTTCATATAACTTCACATATAGTTTCATTAGGATAATCTTGAGAAAATAAATAGGTGTACATACATTGCAGTAATAAATTCCAGGTATTTCCTGTATTGAGTTTTTAATCAGCTGACTTGAATGCAGGTTAGAGGTGATGTAACATGTGTACCAACCTCCATGACGAGAGTGGTAGTGTCTCTGCCTTTCATCCGCAGGTTCTGGGTTTAAATCCCGGTCAGGCATGCATTTTCACAATGCTACAAATCAGTCATCTCATCCTCTAATGTAATACCTAACGGTGGATCCAGAAGTTAAAAAAAAAAAACCATGTGTAACAAATTTTTATACTAAACAGGATGATTAAACAGTAATTTTAGTGGGTTTTGTATAAATTTTTAAAATGTGTATGTAATATAATATAGACATTAAGTAATAATCAGATTAAAATTAAATTGGGAATTAATTTCTAGATGAATGAGAGATTACATTCAACATGACATTTTTATATGCTTCCTGATGTAGAGGGATATACCCTCTACATCACTTTGCTATTTACATTTTGTTTGAATGTTTCTCATTGCATTATATGCAAGTACTTTCAAAGAGTGTAAAAATATTTCAATTTTGAGACTAGAAAATCCAGTAATTGAGTATGTAGTGCATGGTTCTATGTGAAATTATTATTTGTAAAAATGTAAACTTCGTTATATCATGCTGAGCTAAAAAGTAAATTATTTTAATATATTCACTGCCAAAAATGAATTTTTACACTGTAAAAGGTTTTATTAATTTTTTTGTAAATTGATGCTCAAATTTAAATAGATAAATAATTTTATGAATGTTTTCAAATTATTTTATATTTATATATTTTCTTTTACAAATGGGCTAGCATGGTTGTCTATTTCCATTACCAAGAAATAATAATTATTCTAAATATCTTAGATCTCATAGTAAAAAATGTATTATGCAACCCTGTATGAATTAAAAGACACTCTTGAAACCAGTATAATCATCAAAGTATTCCATGCCAGGTTTACAAAGGAAAAGTGAAGAGTGAAGTGATCCCCTAATGGCTTTATCACTGAGCCAAACATACTGTTGTATAGCTCATGTTAGTGCACTGAGGATCAGGAGAAGTTTAATCCTACAAAAGATTCCTTCATTCTATCATCACAAGACTTGCTCTATAGTAGGTACCATTGATTTCATAGAAAGCAGCTTTGTGTAATACATTTTGTATCTCAGATTCTTTACATATTTCACAGCTGTATGAATGACTAAATCATGAAGTAAATGTATTACACAAATTAATGTATGCCCCTTTATTGAAAAAAAAAATGCGATCTATATACTACCTCATCTCAGCAAGAAACTATTAACCACTGTAACCTTTAATAACAATCATAGATGTAAACTATGTATTGCAATAAATATATTGCAATGGGTAAACAAATTTCTTGTAATAGAAAGAGCCACAATAAGAAAGAGAGGGAAAATGAACAATGTAAATCGACAAACATAATAAAAAAGAAAAATCCAAAAGAAACAAAAAAAAATTCTTTCTAGAATAATGTAGATGGTTTGGATAGCAAAAATTATGGTTGAATGTACAAAAGGGTAGATCAGCTGCTGATATGGCAGTCAAGGCCTGGAGATATAAATACTGATGAGAACCAGCAAAATACGATTGTTCCTCATAAACCCTTCCTAGATTCACATATGACTTGAAGAAATGATGAACATTAGTTCTGTTGGTATCACTTGAGGAGATCTGACAACATACAATCACTGCCACCCTCGTGCACATGAGCAAATTAATACAATATTTATGGTAAGACCTTCCACAATCCTATACCCTAACAACACAGAAGAAAAAGAAGACCATTGGAAAACAGCAGATGAAGAATAGGAGAAATCTAGCAGCCATCCAAAAGAACAAAAAGGTCTACACTCTGCACTATGATGCCCTTCTCAGGGCTCACAAGTCTTTCAAAGTTTATGTTTGTAAATATTAACAATCAACAAACACAGAAAGTCAGACAGAAAGAAAAAAGAGAAGTAAGAAGACTTTCTTACTACAGCGAACTCAGACCAGCCCAAACTGCCAGTATAAGAAGAAAAAGAAGTCCAAAACCAAGATTCCTTGACGTTCCTTTATCTTACAATTATTAGTCAGGCTATCGCCTACAGACACCATATGTGACTTCCTTTACAGAGTGCATTGGACATTCCAAAAATTAGGGCTCCATCAGGCGCATTCATAGTGGATCGAAAAGCACTTGCACTGAAAGGCCTTCAGTAGAAAAGGTGAAGGGGAATAGCATCGGGAGAAGGACGCAAATATCTTGCTAATCTCCTAAGGAATAACCCAAATAAAATACTTCAAAACACGAGCTACAAAGGATCGGAACGCAATCCGAACTGTTTCTATCTTAAAAACAAATATATAACTACCACTAAAATAAAATACCCGTCAAATAAAAAGAGAGACATCAGCCAGGTACTAATGTCCAGGTTCTGCAACGAATAGGGAAATAACATCCTCCCCCCCCCTCCGATATCCGTGTGTTTCGTTCCAAAATCCGATTTTAGTGCGATAAATGCGAGGATAGTATGGGAGAGAATTTTAAGTAACTGTGCGGTAGCAGTCGAGCGTTCACTAGAGTATTCTTTTTGGGATGGTATTCTTATCTGCGGTTAACTACGGCAAGCTGTTCGATGGGTTTAGTTGTAAAGGGGATAAAATATGGCAATGCTGAGTTTATTATTCATTTTGTAATTGTTATCTTGTTAGTTTAATACAGTTACTTTTAATTATTATTGCTACTGTAAAGTTAATACCAAAATCAGAATTCTAGTTTGCTATCTATAATTGTTACATGATTTATAATTGATTTATACATAGCAGTGGCGTACGCAGAATTTTGTTAAGGTGGTCATTATTAAAATTGTTTACATTTTATATCGATATTTTAAATTTTGTGTGTTATTTTATTATATTTATATCAAGTTAGGATATATTTATTTTACAATGTTTAAATGTAACACATTCATAAATATACGAATGAAATCTTCTATAACGTATTTTTTTTACAGCCTTAGGCTACTTTTTTTTTTAACAACTTTTAACATCTATTTCATTTTGTATAATAAAATTTCTTGCGCCAGTATCACATACCAGTGCAACAACAGCTCCGAGTACGGGGATGAAATTATTGAAGAAGAAAGAGCGGCGAACTGGATCGATAGATTTGTCAATGAGTCAATCGATTTTGTTACCATCCATTGATTTTCCATCGATGGATGGTCGATAGATTTCGTTACTGTGACAGTGAGAAATTAGAGCAGAGAATAAGAGATTTTTAAAAAGATACTCATATATGTGTAAATTTATAACATGTTTAGGTTATATAGACATAATATTATAAAGTACTTAAACCTTCAAGGGGGAGGGTTCAAACCCGGGAACCCCCTTGCGTACGCCCCTGCTACATAGCAATTCATTTAAGAATAATAAATTGTACGTATTTATACAAATTTTTACGTGAACTACTTCTTGTGTAACTTCAACACGTGACAGTATCATTACATAATTTAAAAGCTTATATGGTACAAAAAGTATTTTTTTAAATTAACGTATTATTACCTAATCTTATTTTAATGGATAAATATTCCTTCCGACCAATCCTAATAATTCTTTTCAAAAGTTTATATTTTAAAATAATTTCCATCACCGACCTCATCATTAATAAAAATATTACGAATTATTAATTTAATAATAATTTTCATTGATTAATTAAATTATCACGTTCAGTCTCAGCAATTATACCACGAAAAAATCAGAAAAAATATATTAACTGGACAATGAAAACCAGTGCGTTGAACAAGCAGAATAAATGTTACTAGATCACTTTGAACATTAAATGAACGTATTAGAAGGTCGATAACCAAACAAGACATTTAAAAAAATCGGATGACTTGTTGCCAGTCGTCTTTCAGTGAATGCAGTATGGTAAACCATCGTAGTCGGTAATCTTCAACGTGTTACTAAGTAACTAAGTATAAATATCCTTCACTTGGTTAACCCTCCCAAGAAAAGAAAGCAGATAATAATAAGTAAAGAAGTGATTTTCTTCTAAATAAACGAATAAAATAATACAGAAAATGGAGTTTGAAATATGTTTTTCATCTTATTAAAAAAAAATTCTTCTTTTTAGTTAATGTTACAGCGCCGAATGAAATAAATAAATTTGAGCACTGGCTTGAGAATAAGATAAAAATTTTAATTTCTTGCCACTCACCCACCTGCTAGGTAGCATTTACCATCACACAATTGCAGTAATCAAAACAAAAACAAAAAAAAAAAAAACTTTGTCTTTTTTTTTTGTAATTGCAGTAATTTAGGTCAAATTGATCTTTGATCTTTCATCAGTGCTTTTTTCTTTTTTTTTTTTTTTTTACTATTAACCTAAGTCATAATGCAAGCTACTGGATTCTGATTGTCAGATAAAACTCTGATTATATTATTATAACCACTTATTAGAAATATTCAATTAAACTCCAGTAATTAGAAATGAATCCTAGGCAATAACAGAAATTAATAAAAAAATATCTGGTAATCTTCAGTTATACTGAAATAACCAGAAATCAGATTTGGAAAAATCTGTGGACATTACAAGACTTTCTTACGCCTATTAAATTACATGATAAAGTGATCACACAATTGCATTGTCGTGGATACTACATTACACCATATTTTTTGTGGCGTCCGTGTCATCATTTTATATTAGTATATATTAATTTTGTTTCGCGTCGCTGAAGTAGTTACGTGGTGTAAGTGAGAATGTATCAAAGAAGTTAACCATGCACACATTGATTCGAATTCGACTTTATATACATATTTTTTTAAACTTTTTTTTAAATTTAAATATAATGATTTATTAATAATCTCTGTAACCTCTGTACAAAGTTTTGAATTTAAATGAAAAGTTCATAAAATTTTATTTCACTAATAACTTTTGATTTTTTTTTATATTCTTTTTTTTTTATTGTTGTTATTGCATTATTATTTATTGTAAATTTTTTTTTACAATCAGAGGTTAATAAGAATTAATAAATCAATGTATTTAAACTAAAAAAAGTTAAAAAAAAAAGAGATGAAGTCTGATTCGAATCGATGTGTACTCTTGTAAGATCCAAACATTTCATTAATAACAAACTTATTAGGCTATAACTCTGGAACTAGTATGCGTAAGTACCACCTATGACATAACGTTGATAAGTTCTCAATGAGGAAATATTACTTTAAGAAAAAGTCCAAAATCCAATTTTTTTTTAATTTTTGGAATTTGAGCTTTTTAGAACCACTTTTGATCCAGTCGATTGTAATCAGAAGGGGAGGTGCACAACGGTACGTTACAACATCCAACACTACACTATCGTGATATGATACACTTCACTATGTTAAAATATTAGAAATATGGGAACAGGAGTTTACAAGTAAATGCCAGGAAATATTTGCGATCCTTAGAATGAAAAGTAAGATTGTAAGAACTGTCACTAAAATTAAAACAGTACAAAAATTTCACATTAAAATTATCCTGGCTTAAATATGCACGTTTTTATTTGTAATATTGCCTATATTATGTCCTAAAATAATACTTATTATACCTTATTATGTCTAAAATAAGTAGAAAATTGAAAATACTAATACTGTTTACTGGAACTGTTACTGATTTAAGAACAGTTTTGCTTACTATTGTATCGAAAAGTAATACCGGTTTGCAGAAAGTTATTCTGCATTGTAATGTTTAAATTGATAACGCACTCATAAATTGATTGCATTTCGAATCGTAAGATCTAAAAAAGAAACCTAACTTTATTTTATTTTAATGAATTTCAGTAAATCAGGTTCCATTCAAATTATTGCATTATAAAATTATACAAATAACAAATTTAACGCATAGAAAAATTTCGAAGATTTTTTTTTTTACCTCCGGAATCACCGTTAGGTTATATCTTCAGAGGATGAGATTAATGGATTGTAGCGTGTGTGAAAAATGCCATGCCTGACCGGGATTCGAACCCGGGACCTCCGGATGGAAGACCGAGACGCTACCACTAGGCCACGGAGGCCGGCCTTTCGAAGGTATACCATATCTGTTACTCAGAGGGCTAAATTTATTTTTTATTTTTTTTATTTAAGTAAAAAAAAATTAAGTATTGTATAACATAATTGATATAAAAAAAAATGTTTGTCTGTTTTCATCTATGCATAATAATAAATTTAATACAAGTTAAAAAGGTATTTATACATAACATCTTGTAATCTTTTAACTACAGTAGATTCACGATAATGTCCTGTCAGTCCGATTGCCAGATTATTGAAAATAATGAATGGGGTTAGTGGAAGAAACAAGTTAATTTAAAAAATCCTAATTATTAACGTACCTTTTTATATCTTTTGTTTTTAATATGTAAATTTTAGACTATATAACTAATTCTATTTACAGAATAGTTAAAAAAATCCATTTTAACACAACTTTAATTATTAAAACTTACTGAAGGTTATTCACTAATTAGTTTTATTTTATTTAAATTTTTATATTAGAAGATAAGATATTGACGTCTGCGAACTTCATTTTTGCAAAAACTACCTGTACATAGCTTCAACTAAAGAAAATCACCGGATTATATTTCTTGTAATTAACATGAGACCCAACCGGTGTTAAATATTAAGTCATATATTTACATGGTTCACAATGATATTCACTACGCGCACATTTTACTACACTAACAGAAGGAAAGAGCTTTACACGACTGTAACGCCCAGTGTATGAGACATAGACACACAGGCCACATATACGTGAGAAGTTTTGAAGGTTATACTTTATGTATAGACTCTTTTCATTCTATGAGAATAAATTATTGGTTTCCTTTTATAACAAACTTAAAACGTCTTGCCGTTCTTGCCCATCGTAATGACGGATTACTGGACGTGCCGAATTAGAAACTGACGAATTATCGTTAATCTATTCTATGAAAAGCATCGCAGAAATGAAAAATTTAGTGAGCATCTTTTTTATCAAGAAATTTTATTTTTTAGGGTTTTACATACGATTATTTATCTTTTTGTGCTTCACGAATTTGCAAGACATTCATTTAATGTTTTATTCCATTACTCATATTTTTGCCTGTCAACTATCAGTCTATATATACTAAAATTTTCTTTTATACGTAATAATATCCCGATTAATTGTAAATTCTCAATCATTAAACTTGGGGAAATCCTTATCAGTTATTACATCACACGTATTTTCGCCCCCCTTTTTTTAAAGAGAATCCTTAGTTATCTACGCAACGTTTTAATTAATTTTTTAATTGTATAACACAGTATAATATAATATAATAAAATAATAAATAATTATTATCTATTTTTACACAGTTCTATATGTGGATTGTAAATCTTTCTTATACGATTAAAGATGTGATTATTTATTTAAAAAAAAAACAGAAAATTTAATGAAAATGAATGGTAACATAATTTATGTGATATTATGTAATAATAGTCTGGAAGGATACACTCCTTAAATTTTAAGCCAAATATAAAACTATAAATCTATTGATAAAAAATTTCAACTGGACTCCGGGAAATAAGTAGAATTGATACAAAGATAAGGTTAAAATAATACAAAAAACAAATACCGAATTTATTATTGAATTTATTACTAATAAAACTAATTAACTAATTTTATTAATATTGAATTGATTTATTATTTAGCATCACAATAAATAAATAAATTCAGAATCGCAATGGATAAGCCAACGTCTCAGTGAAGTGAATCAAACTACAGAAGTAAGAAAAATTTTGTTATACTTATTGAAGCTAACGAGAACAAGCCCTTTTTTATTAATATGAAAATTAAAGTAATCGATAGAATTTGTGTAGGTACTTTTGAAGCAATGATTTTTTATATTTGTGACTTCCCGTGAAATTTATTACACCAGTTAGAGTAAGTACTTCAAAGTATTGAATAAAGAATATATATTCATGTGTATTATTATCTCTCTTTAACTATTTTATCACTCGACCACGCCAGGAGAATAATCTGGTCATCTTTTCAACTAAGAATCGTTTTTTTTGTAAACTGATAATAATTTATATAACATAAAATACCTGATTTTATAATGAAAATATATCTTAAACTATTTAATCGGTTACACAGTTTGATGGAAGTCGATCTCGGTCTACACGCGTTTTTCAAAAACTTGTTTAATTTCAGGAAAAGATAAAAATTAGATGGCGCTAGATCCTACGGAAGATTGTCCAATACCTACTGTGCAAAATATTTTGTAATGCACTGAACAACGTCAGATCCCTCGTTATCGAGCTGCAGACATGCCTCTTTCTTGAGTAGACCACTCTGACGGTTCTGTGTAGCAACCTTAATTTTTTTAAGGTTTATAGCAAACTCTTCGTGGTTTCTTTTCAAGGCAGACTATCGATCAGGAAAATGCTTACCCGATCCAAAAAAAAACCGATACTATGATTTTCATTTTGAATTTGCATTTGAGCTATCTGGTTTTGGTCGAAGTGTAAGTATGGTTCCATTTATTGAAATCGTCGTTTAGATTTAGGTGCGTAATGAAGCGCCATACCCCAACGACTGGCTTGAATGACTTTCAACTGGGCGAATGACTTCTGAAATTAAAAAACGGATCGCCGATCATTTCCAAATTCGGTGTAATTGATAAAATACATGGTTGTTGAAATAATACTATTAAAAAATAACTTCTAATGCTTTCAGAAGCTAGGAGTTAATAACAGCTTCATACTTAAGTTTTTATCTGTTTCCTTCCAGTTTACATTCCAAAGCTTGACCTTATAATTTTAATATAATTAAATGGTTCTTATTAAAAAAAAATGATCCTCGTATTTGGGTTATATATTTTTAGGTCTCCTTGATTTTTGTCCTTCTAATCACAGAACGATATCATCGACTTTCATCGGCTTGATTTCAAATTAGTTTTATTAATCGCTTGCAAAAATCAATTTCAATAGAAGTTATTTTTTCCCCCAATCAGAGGATTAAAAATTGTTGGCAATTTACTTTGCTATCTAGGAATTTTATTCAAAACTAAGAGATATAAGTCCATTATCACAGTTTATGCCTTTATTTGTACACCTGTGCGGAGATTAAGAAGAACGGTGGAATGGATTATAATTAAATTTGTTGGAAGAGATTATTTTAAATCTAACTGAAAGTTTAGAATAATTTTATATAAAGAGAGCCCACGAGCTGATCTAGTGGTTAACGCGACATCTCAAATCAGCTGATTTCGAAGTCGAGAGTTCTAAGGTTCAAATCCTAGTAA
>JAAAKQ030479525.1:0-30243 GCA_010016005.3 Zanna intricata
GCCTGACCGGGATTCGAACCCGGGACCTCCGGAATGAAAGACCGAGACGCTACCACTCGGCCACGGAGGCCGGCGGCTAACTATTAAATGAGCGCAGAAAAAGATTGATGACTGATGTAGGAAGGAAATATGTTATATTTCACTTTTCTGCTTGGCTTTTAAACTAATAATTATGCGTGCGATAACTTGTATACAAGAGTCGTTCAATTATTAAACAGATAAATGTCTGCAGAAAAATGATTATTTACTCAATGAAACTACTATTATTTTACAAACATAAGCCCCACAATACATTTAGGTATTTGTCCCATTTTTCTATAAACATTCTTATTCAAGTAGTAAAGAATTATTCTTCTTAGTATCTGAGCCAATCTTGTACTGCATTTTTGATCTGCTCATTGTTTCCGAACTCTGTGACATGTAAAATATTTTTGTGGGACCCCACAGAAAGAATCTGATCGTGCGAGATCAGAACTGTAAGGTGTATGTGGTATCACCAACCCGATTTTTGAATAGCTTCCCTTGTCTTTTGACCGATATGGGGGCGGGCATTCAAGAAGTAATATTACATCTTCTGAAAAAGAACTAGGACCGCTTTCTCATTTTATTTTCTGGCATATCACACTAGAGCTCGCTGATGTTTGTTCGTTGTTATTCCAAAGAATCGCAATAAGTTGATCCTTTTATGTACTCAAAACACCGTGTAGGGTTCGCTGACGAGTAGTTTTTGAACATTTAACTGGTGGATGAACTCGTATGTTTCCATTTCATACTCTACCGTTTGGATTCCGTCTCAAAAAACATGAATCCAAGTTTCAGTCATAAGTTATTGTGCTATCTAAAAGAAGATTAACGAAAAGCTGTTGTTTAGATTCCGTAGAAATGTGACTTCAGATGTTTATTTGATTTTCAACCGTCTTGGGATCCAACTTGAGCATGTTTTGTCCTAATTCAGCTTACTATGGATAAATAAAGAAGCAAATATCAATCGTTCTTCTAAAAATTTCGGAAATTTTTATGCATCTATCCTTGCAAATAAGATTATTTATTAATGCGATTTTGTTAAGTATCAGTCGAAACTTTACCAGTCTTCTCCCACGATGAAAGTTGATAACATTTGTTAAACCATTTAAACTGATCAATCCACTTATAAAAATTTGCATTTTAATACACTTTACATCATTTTGTTTTAACATACGTGAATGAATTCTAATCGCTTTTACATTCTTAGAAGATAAAAATGTTATCATAGCATCCTGTTCTTTTATGGCACACGTTTCATAGTAGTTGACATTTTGAATTAAACAAAATATTATAATAATAGAAATTCTTTTCAAAACGCTGATATTTTCTAAATCATAAGTGCCAAGTTAAACAGTTTCAGTTTAGGTTATTAAGTAGTTTTTTCCACTATTGCAATTTGTCTCTATTCTATTCTGTTCTATTTCTATTTTGTCTCTATATCTGTTCTGTTCCCATGGAGTCCTCATTCTATCACGTTCCAGTTGTCAGCATATAATGAACTTGTACCTTCATAAAAGAAAGAATAATTTCTTTATTCTTTTTTCATTTCAAATTGCATAATTTGAAATGCAGTAGTTAAAACATTTTTTAAAAAATCATATTCCCTCATACCCATTGACTACATACATTTTGGCTCTCAAAAGAATAGTAATCTACACATTAGACAAAAATAAATTTTTCATACATTTTATTTTTCATTATTAAAAAAAACTTATAGAATGATTGTAACTGATATTTTCTTGTAATTTCCTCTTAAAAAAAAAAAATATGTATATAGAATGGTTGTAACTAATGCTTTCTTGTAATGTCTACTATGAATAAATAAATAAATAAATGTATTTTGTGTTTTTTTTTTATAAATTTGTTTCACAATCATAGAAATTTTATCTGTAAACTGGAATTTGTTTTAGGTCTAACTCTGTCTTTAAGGACAATAGGTCCAGCATTTGGATTCATAATTGGATATTTCTGTTTAAAGATATACATTGATCCAACTTTAACTCCAATTATTGACAACAAAGATCCACGCTGGCTTGGAGCTTGGTGGTTAGGTAAGCTGTTATCATTTAAATTTATCTGTATTGTGTTTTTGTGTGTGTGTTTACTGTTTGTGAGTTGTTTAAAACCTATTTCAGGAAAATTACTAATGGAATTCTAATGCTGCCGCCAAATATCTAGTAAGTGTTGCCTTGCTCACCATACACTTCCTCTATCTTTAGTTGATCCCCTCTCCACAAATACATTCGCTTAAGCCTTCAGTTATCTGGTCTACCCACCTGTTCTTGGATCATACTTTCTTTCTTCTGCTATACTGTCTTTCTTTCATTAAAAAATTGTTATTTTTTGGGATTCATAATTTTTCTGTTCATAAAATGTTATCTTATTACATTAGTCAACAAAAAAAGTATTTTTTCATGTATCTGGAATCATACATTTTAACCAATCTCTGGAAATGTCTTTAAAATAAAAGTTTTTAAAATTTTAATTCACTGGAATTGTCTTAACTTTAATTTTTAAAATATGTTGACAAATCTTTTCACTTATTTGATGTTTGATCAGTTTCTTTAAACAAAAACCAATAATAGTCACCCATCATTCCAAGATTTCATCTTATCGATGCTCCATGATCAGAATATTTGATGGAAATGATCTCCTTGCTCATTGCTGACAGGGTCCAAATTTTCAGAAATAAATTGTACGTGGAAGTGTAAGAAATGAATTTTTAATGTCATTCTAAATGACATCCTGTATATAAAATTCTAATAGTTTATTAACAAAAAAAAACATAGTTTTCATCTTTTCTTTTGCCTAAAAAACCACTAACAATGTCTTTAAAGGACTTCCATGCAGCTAATTCATATTCACTTAGTTTATCATCAAAAGTTGACTCTTTAAACAGTTTCTTGATTTGGATCGATAACTGTGCGTGTGTGTAGCTTACCATCATTCAATTTAGGAAAATATATTTTTAAATGATTAAATCCTGGCCCATCTTTGTCTAGTGCCTTTACAAGATTTTTCATGAGTTTCATGTGAAGTGGCTGCAAATGATTTTACCACTTTCAATTAATGATAAATGCTTTATGTTTTTTCATGAGCCACAAAGTTCTGCCATAATGACCAGTTCTTTACTTAGTAATGATTTTTGTATCACAATTATCCCAAAGGCAAAGAACACAAAAATATTTTGTAAACCCGCTTGTAAACAAGGAAGTAACACAACTTTCAGATCACTGTTAACTTGCCAGATATGCTCTTTGTATTTTATCACTTCTAATACTGATGCCATATGTATCTATTTATTTCATGATGGAATGCATGAGCTAATGGAATGAATGGCTGTTTGTTACCATTATGCAATAATTAATCTCCTGTGAAAGCGACACAAGTAGTCATTGAATGACCAGTAAGGAACTGGGATAAGCAGAAATCCACGTCTCCATGTCCCCTCACCAACCAAGGACCCAAAACCGGGATAAGATGCCTGATCCAGGATGCCACTGACGCGGCATCCCATAGGGTCTGCCAGTCTTCATAAAGGCGTGTAACTGCCACATCCTTCCTACCTCAATTCGAGACTTATATGCGCTGGTCAGCAATCAGTTTTATCAGGGGCACCCCTGCCAATACCCCTGCTGCTAGTGTGGAAACTGTTCTGTAGCAGTTTATGATCTTAATACAGCCCCGTCGTTGTTGCAACTGCAGTTTCTTTGCATTCCTCTTTACATCAAAGGCAGATCCCCAAGCAGGAACCGCATACAGCAGCATCGCCATCACTCCCGCTAGCATCAACCGGCGTTTAGAGGCCCGCGGTCCATCATGCGGAAGCATCACCCGATGTAGTATTCCGGTAACCTTTCTAGCTTTCTCCAAGATGTAATTAAAATGCTTATTAAACAGCCCCATTTTGTGCAAATACACTCCCAAATATTTCACTGTAGGTTGTGTAAGCATAGCTAGATCATCAACATAAACCGTTATAGGGCGGAGCCTCCGTCTGGCCGCTAACGTTATAGCCTGTGTTTTGATAGGCACCAAAACCAATCCATATTCCACCATCCAGTTACTAACGCGCCTGATTATGAAATTCGCCGTCAGCTCTACATCATTTTCCGAGCCACCACTGACCATAACCACCAGATCATCTGCATACGCCAATAGTTCCACATTCTCCGGTCGGTCCAACCGTAATACTCCGTCAAACGCGATGTTCCATAAGATAGGGCTCAACGACGACCATTGAGGTACCCCCCCGCCAGACCTATATTCGAGTAACCCTTCTTCTGAGTGAACACGTATTACTCTATCCAACATGAAATCACCTATTATCCGACGGAGGTATCCACTCACATTCCTGTCACGCAACTCCCGTAAAACCACCACCGCTGTCACACTTCCAAAGGCATTCTTTACATCCAGCAGGACTAGTAGTGGAATTTCTCTAGTCCTCCAAGTTCCAGAGCGACAACCCGCCGCCCAGTGCAGAACATGCTTTAGCGCATCAGTCGTCCAAGTGCCCCGCTTAAACCCATGTTGTGAATTTGACAATCCTTCCATGTCCTCCAATTCTTCCATCAGCCGCCGGACAAGTAGCCGCTCATACAGTTTGCCAAACACCGGCAGTAGGCTTATTGGACGAAATTTCCGGAGTTGCGTCCCAATGTTAGGCTTTTCTATTAACACTACTGTAGCTACTTTCCAGCAAGCCGGAAAATTTCCTCTGCTCAGAGCGGTATTCAGCACCTCCAATACCAGCCAGGAGTCTTCACGATACAGACCCTTCAGTAATAGGGCCGGTACCCCATCAGGACCAGGGCTCTTGTTAGGATTCATTCATCCGATGGCGTACTTCTGTTCTTGCATGGTAAACCAGGGTGCTTTATCAAAGTCGTCCAGCCTGTAATTACACGGAGCCAGTATAAAAAGGTCCCCGACAGCTCGGTCAACCGTCTCCTTAGCCAGCAATGGGGCAGGAGGACCATACCTCTTCTTGAGTATGCGATAAGACTTATCCCATGGGTCCACTTCCAAATCCGCCACTAGTTGACTCCACTTTTCTTTCTTAGAACACTTTATAGCATTTGCGTATTCGTTTCTCATCGTCTTATAAAGTCGGCATGCTTCTTGACAATCCAGCCCAACCCGTCTGCGTCTTCGCCACATCCTCCGCAAACGAGACACCTCTATCCGTAGACGTCCGATGGCCGGAATCCACCAGGAAACCCGCCGACTTGACTGTTCCCTCATCCGGCGTACTTTGTCCAATTCTTCTTGGATTAACTGCTGTACTCTCTCTGGGTCCGGGATTGACCCATCTCCCAATCGTTGTAGTAAGGACCCTATAAAGTTCTGCACTTGCGTCGGGGTCGGTTTCCAACGACCTTCCCTACAGCTATGCAACACTCTGTTATGAACAACATCAAATCCAATTCCCTTGTGGTCAGACAGGAGTTCTTCATCCAGTACTGCCCAATTCTGTATTAAAGCTAGATCATGGATGTAGATCCGTGACAAGTGTCAAGTCTATTACAGACCCTGACCCCCTACCAACAAAGGTAGCATTCCCAGGTGTCCCTGCTAACGTCATATTGACCGTGCTGAGCGCCTCTGCCAGTTTGACCCCTCTGGGGGTGGTCACCCGTCCACCAAGCGCAACTGCCTCCGCATTGAAATCCCCCATAACAATAACCGGCCTCGGTGCCTCTCTAATTGCACCAAGAAGGTCGTCTAGGAAATCTTCAAAACGGTTAGCGTCACAATTCGGCGATATACATGCCACAATCATAGTCTGTGTTGAAATAAAAACACTAACTATCCCCATCCGGGATTTAGTTCTCAACACATCATACCTCCCTGAGAAAGACACGAAAGTTACATCACAGTGTTCATCAGTCAGCCAGCCATTATTAGCAGCTAGGGTCTTATTCGGCTCCATAAAAAATATCATATCACAATTCTCTTGTGTTGCCCAGCCCACCTCCATACCGCGTCATGCGCGACTCTCCGTCTTTGGACGGCGGAGGGTTGATTTGTAGACATCTCATCGCTACAGTACTCCTTCACTAACTATAATTCTACGACCGAACCGTGAACACCGAGAGTCCCTCGTTCGATAACCCAGTTGCCCACATTCCAGGCACTTAGCTGCCTGCTTACAATCTGCCACCCGGTAAGCTGCACTGCCGCACTGAAAACACAATCCAGTCCTATCCGGCCCATCGCACCTGGACGAAGAGTGACCTAACCGCCAGCAACAAAAGCATTTCTTATCATCTCGCCATTGCTCTATTTTGCATGAATGCCAGCCTATGACGACTCTCCCCGCAGCGATCAACTTCTCTGCAGCCTTCACTGGCACCTTTATCACTGCTTTCATCGTTTCGCCGTACGCTGGGCGGAGCGACGAAACCTTCACTTGTGTTTGTGAGTCAGTGGCTTGTCTCACCGCATCTATGATATTTCTCTCTACCACATCCCTGTCCATCCCTCTCACAATGAAGGCAATCATTCAGCGGTCCTTTGGGTTGTCCGCAATATTGCGTTTGTAATCTGCTCGTCCAACCGCTGCAACAAATCAACCTTGGCGGTAGAACCTTCCTTTACCCGTATCTGAAGTTCGTCCCCCGTCCTTTCCTGACGGACACTATATTAGCAGCCAGATCGTTACCAACCCCCACCTTGACCATCTTAAACAAATCAGCATAGGTGGTTCCTGCCTTGCGAACCGTCACTAACGACCATGGGGGACCAACCGGTTGGACGGGCAGCCTCTCCTCAGCATCAACTAAATGTAAAATTGAACTATCAGGCAGCCCAAGTTCCCTCCTGGCCCAATATTTTAAAATCTTCGCCATCACCGACCCAAACTTATTATTAGGGGTTCAAAAGCATTATCTACTGCCACTCATATTTTTTAACCTGTGCAGCGCCTCGACTGTGCGATAAATCATTTCCTCCGATAGCTCATCTACCACCAGCGCAAAAACCAGTCCGCTGTCTTCATCAGCGTCACGTGGATAAATTATCTCAATCTTTCGGGTATCCTTGATTATCGTCCCACCAGGTATGGAGAGATCAGAATCTAGCTTCCTCTTAATTTCTAATGACGGATCAGCCAGCACCTTCGCAAACTCATTCCTGTAACCCGGCTTGCGCTGAGTCAAAAAGACCATGTTGTCATCAGCCGCCCTCGTGGGATCTCATATTTAGTTTCCACGCGATTAAAACGTTCTGGTAACACTTAGCACGAAGTAGTTCAAATAATTCATGCTTGTCACCGTTTAGTAGCACCGCCTTTCTTCTCTCCTGTAGCTGCATACGGTCCTCTCCCGAGGCCAGAATATTCACCTGACATTCCTTAGCACCCACATCCTTAGAACTGGCCACAAGTACCAATTTCCGCAACGCCGGTATAAATTCCTCTGCCAAACCCATGACTTTTCCAGCATCCACCTTTATAACTGATATAGTATTCTTGCTGTCACGACAAAGCCGATTCAGTTGCAGTATCTCCTCTAGAAGGTCGTCCAAGTCTGAAGTAGTCACTAATTTCTCCTGCAACACATCCTCTTCCTTCAGAACCACAGCACTCAACTCCAACATTGATTCATCTTCAACTGACTGTCCAGAAACCATGCGCCCACTCTGCCTGTCGAAATCTGTGCTGTCACCACCAATGGTTTGTCTTCGCTTCGTTCTGCCAGTAGGAGGGGACCACGACTTTGTCCTTTTCTTCCTGCTTCTATTCTCCTCCAAGCAATCCTGCCCCATCATAACCTCACTATCAGCTTCATTGCCGTCGCGCAGCAGCTCTCCTGCACTATTGTCAGATGGAAAAAAACAGTCCCCTTCTTCAACAACATTCTTCCTATGCGTTGCTCTAATCACCTCTCTTTTCACTTTTCTAGAAGTCCCCTCAACTTCCTTATGCGGGCTATCCCTAACCATCACAGGAGGCCTAGCCTCTGGTTTGTTAGACATAATAATCAGACGGCTTCTCTACCAAAATCAACAATTGAACACAAATAAAATAATTAACAATGAAAAATAATTAATAACTGGATCCTTCTAGTAAAAAAATTAATTATACTGTAATAAAAATAAGTCAAACCACCGTAGATATCAGAGAGCCAATCAACAACGGTTACTAATGTAAACAATTGCATAGCAACCAGCAAATATTTATATTAGGTTATTTTCATATTCTTATATTATACATAAACCACAATGACAATTGTATCTTACTTACAAAGAACACTAAACAACACTGCAATACTCCAGTTATCGCAGAAAATATACAAAAAGCATATTAGACACTTAATAGCGAAGCTTAAAAAAAACACAGCCGCATCCTATAACATTCTGAACTGAACTATAGTTATAGTAATGCATTACCAGAAAATGATTTCTTTCATGTATTAAAAAAAGTATCTACATTACAATTTTCTTTCATCTTGTAATGTACAATAATTATTCTAAAACTATGAGGCTATCAGGAATTTACTTATTTATGGAATTATAAATCATAAATTACATTAGTCAGAGACCTGGAAAAAATAAAACAAGATAAATTAATTAGTTACCCCAAATAATTAGTAGGTTCAAGATATTTCTTGTAAACACTATTAAAATAATCACACAGGTCAACAAAAAATAAAAAATAGATTGGAACTTAGATAAAATTATTTTAATTAGAATGTATTTTTTATATTGAAATTTAAAATTAAATCAGTTTTTCTTCATCAACCTCAAATTTTTTGTTATGACCCTTTAAAGTATTGAGAAACTTCTTAAATAATAGAATACAAAAATAATAACTACAATTAAAAATCCTCTCTATTTTGCAGACATTTACCTGATGTCTAAATTATTTAATTTCTTTTTTCTTGTTTTCCTTTTGTGTTTAGTGAATTCTTCTCTTTCTATAATCCAGGTAAATCATTCATCACAGATTCATCCCAACTGCTTTGATAACGTCATTCCATCTGCAATATATCTTGGTGGAACCTTTCTCCTTGTTTGTTGCTGATGTCACCCAAGTTTAAAGGAAAAAAGACCAAATGAGAATGTAAAAAATGAATTTTCAATGATATTCTGCAGGCTAAATTTTTGTGGTACACTAAGAGTTCATTTATAAGCTGATCATAGTTTTCAGCTTTTTTATTTCCAAGAAAACCAGTAACAACATCTTTGAATGATTTCCATGCTGCTGGTTCTTTAAGATCTAGTTTGCTGTCAAATATATTTTCACAAATTAATTTTCTTATTTGTGGCTTAATGAATATTCCCTCTTTTAATTTTCCTTCACTTAATTATGGAAAAACCTCAGCTAAATATTTAAAGCCACCTCCATCTTTATCTAATGCTTTTACAAAATTCTTCATCAGGCCTAGTTTTATGTATAGAGGTGGCAAAATAATACTAATTATAATAATAATAATAATCTGCTTCGACTAGGGGTATATTGACAACATTTTCCTTTCCTGGGGTAAACTGATTTCTTTTTGGCCAGTCTTTTGACTGTGTAGTGCTTATCTGTAGCCCAATTATCTCACAAACACAAGAAAAAATTTTGTAAAGCCACTCTGGAGAACAAGAAGAAGCACAATCACTTTCAGATCAGCAGTGATTCATCATGAGTGTTCATCATATTTAATAGTTGTAAAATTTTTGACGTACTTTCATATGTTTCTTTCATTCCTGCAGCATGTGCTACTGGTATAGAAGAAAATTTATTTCAGTTATGCAACAACACTGCCTTTAAGCTTCTTTTTGAGTTTATAAACAAACGCCAATCATGAATGACATATTCAATGTTCAGTTCAAACATTAGCCCCCTAACATCATGGCATGAAAAAATTAAACCATACCTTCTAAAGTATTTCAAAAAATTTTCATTTCAATTTCGATGTACTGAAATGTGTTTAATAAATTTTTTTTTAACCATTTCCTTTTTTCCTTTTAAGGTTAGTTTAACCTAGCACTTGATGCATGCTACATGTGACCCCAGGATTTATCTTTGTCTCCCAAGAGGCAGTCAAAATAATGTTTTTATGCAGTTTTCAGCAGATTTGATACAGATTTTCATTGACTTTTTGTGGTGGATTCTCCATAAATGGAACAAGAAATATTTAGAGAATTTTTACAAGTCTGATTTTTATCATTATAGAATTAAAAATGTTGTAATGAATGAAAGTAAACTGAAATATTACAGAAATAATTAATCACAAAATTAAGTTTTAATTTATAAATACTTAATTACTTAAAATACTTTATAAAAATATTTCATCATGGAATGCAATAAAACACAGTATGAAAAGACACATACAACTTAAAAAATCTTGATGTTCAATAAAATATTGACCATAAGTTTTTCTATCATAAAAATCTTTCGCTAAATTTATGGTATCACTTATGAAACAGTCTTTATAATAGATGTATGATAAAATGAATACCACAACTAAACAGCACAGCAGGACATATTAAGAGCTGAATTCACACTGAATAAAAATTTCATCATGTTGAATTACTCATTATTTGACTCAGTAATGTATCTATACATGTCTGGCTTGACATAAAATTACAATATTCGACTGTTATAAATCAAATATAGATCTACAGCATGCATCATAATATAAATCAGATATGAATAAGCAAACATACAGATGTATAAACTTATTTGTATTGTTTGTTCCATGAATGATGGAACAAATAGATTTAAGGGATTGTTAACTTAAGAACATTTTGTGATGGGTTGTTTTGAAATTCAGATTCAGCATATAAAATACTAAATAGAACACCTACTCCCTTTTCAGTTCCAAATTTTATGTTGACCAGTATCATTATTGAAATAAATCGCAGTTAATTTGATACTTATTATTTAAAGTATATTATTAATTAAATAACAAAGCAATACACTTACCTAATTTTATCATTACTGTAAAATATATGTAATTTACTATTGTATTTTACAACTGCTGTCATATTTAATGTACTTCTCCTATTTTTTGTATAAATATTTAGAAAGCTGTATGCTAAAACATATACATATTTAACAGGTTGGCTTGTATTAGGCACAACAATGGTACTATTTTCTCTTTTAATATCACTATTTCCAAAAAAGTTACCACCAAAAAAAAGTCAGGTTGATATTGTAAGAAATGGTGACTGTACTGGAGTAACAGAACAAGATGAACACAAGAAGCAACCAACAAATAATTCTAACTTGATGCAAATTGAGAAAATGCAAATTCATGAAGAAAAACCTAAGGCGCCAACATTAAAAGGTTAGCAAAATTTTGTTTTTGTCATTTTGAGTGTTTTTTTTACTGTCTAAATATAATTCTTATTTTTTATTCTTACTAAATAATAATATTTAGTTTAAGTTAATAAAGTATAAGTAAATGAAGTAAAAAATATTACATCTGCTTATTGAATTAATTAATGTGATTCCAGAATTTATGTCAAGATGTAGATGAAATTAGATACAAATATATATTTTTAAATGCACTCTAAATCTTATTTTGGTATTCTATTAATAATAATTAATAAATAGGTACCTGCTTTTTTTATTATTATTTTAATTAAAATTATCTAAGGACCTTAGAAATGTAACGTTAATGTTTGTCTAGAAGTGATCTTATCGAGTGACTAGAAATGGTCTATGGAAAATTCCACAAGTTTCTGAGTAATTACTTTGTTTTTTCTTTATCATATTTTCTTACTTCTCTACAAATGATATATTGAAACCTGTTTTTCAGTAATTTTGTAATGTATAAGTTCTTCCATATTCATGCACACAGCATCTATATGACTCTTGCCTCTTGGTATTTTGAGCAGCTAATTCATCACACCATAAAAGTGTCGAATTCATCAAATAAATGTACCAATGTTCATGTAATTAGATAACATTTTATTTTAATATGTTCCAATTAGTTTTATTTTTTTTTTGCCAAAATTTTTATTTTAATAGATGAATCTTTATTTTCTATTTTAATGTCAATTTTTTTAAATTTCACAACCAAAATTTTATGTATAACTTACTGTATATAATTTCATGTTTAAAGTTAATTAAATGAGGTTAGCAAATGAAGCGAGCATTAATTATGCTTAGTTAGATTGCATATTAACATACATTATATTTTGTCTAAATATAAATTTTGTTTTTTCAACAAATATATTTTTTGTGAAGTTATCATTTTACATGTACTTCTCCAACATATTTTTTAAGCATTCAAAAATAAGCTATTTTTAAAGTATTAATTTAAAAAAAGAAACAAAAAAACTGACTGTCGGTTTCCAGAAAAGTATTCTACCTAATATTGTTATTTAATTATAGTCGCATTACAAAATAATTTAAGTTGAATGTTTGTATTAAGTATGTAACATTCTACGAATAATATTTACCAATTTTCAAATTTTTATATTATGAGTTTAAGTTACTCAAAGATTATATTTCAACTAACTATACATTCTAAGTTCTAAGATTCAAATCCTAAAAGCAGTTACTTTTATACGGATTTACTAGATCGTGGATACCAGTGTTCTCTGGTGTTTTTTTTTTTTTTACCTCTAGAACTGAGGTTAGATACCTCAGTGGATGAGATGAATGATTTGTAGTATGTGTGAAAATGCCATGCCTGCTCAGGATTGAGAACCCGGGACCTCTGGATGAAAGGCCAAGACACTACCACTTGCACCACAGAGGCCGGCGTTCTTTGGTAGTTGGGTTTCAATTAACTACACATCTCAGGAACAGTCTACCTGAGACTGTATAAGACTAGACTTCATTTACATTCATACATATCATTCTCTGAAGTAATACCTTATGGTGGTTCCAAAGGCTAAACAGAAAAAAGAAAACATATTCTGACTTAAGATAAAGGGTAAATGGGTTAATGTTAAGTATAACAAACTAATTAGATAAGAATAAATAAACATATGATTCCATTATTGAACAGCATCTGTTATTTTTAAATAGATTATTGCAGACATGTACTAGTCCTTTCAACAGATTTTTTTTTCTGTGAAACATCTGTAAACATCTTTGGAATCATAATCAATAGAAAAACTACTGGAGGATATTTCCCTAAGTAGATATTAAGCACAGAAAATATGAAAACCTATTTATTAAATCTATACTATTAACATTGAAGAGGAATTTTGTTTGTTCAGGATAATCAAAAAAACCACTCAATCAGTCACAACCAAATTTTTACCCATATGTTTTGGCTGAGAAGGTATATAGATATCTTTCATCACAAAAAAAAAATATATATATATATATGTGTGTATATATGTAGTAGTGAGTAGTAGCTATACAATTCTATTAACAGTAATGTGACAGATATTTTTAAATAACTTGAATACTATGTAGAACTGTTGTTTTAAGTAAGGTTGAAAGAAAATTACAAAATCTGATCTGAACACATCTTTTATTAAAAGAATGTCAACACAGGAAGTCAGGCAAAACAAAAATCAAATTTCAAACTAATATGACTATTGTCTTCTGTTCAATTTTAGTTGCATCCTAAAGCAATATCAACGTTTTTCAATATGTTTGACGAATATGACAGGCCCACCCACTATTTCCACAAAAGTATAGACATAATTGTTCAAGTTAAATAAATTTTTTTTTAAATTGCTTACATGACAAATAATTTCAGATCTTTTCCTAAGTTATTTTTAACAAAATTAAAAGACAATCTTGTCTTCAGCTGAACAAAAATTGAGTAAAATTTAAATTTCACAATAAATATTATGTAAATTAAATTTTTTTTTTCATTAAAAATGTAAATTGATCAAAACTGTCTAAATTAAAATTCATTTAGAATCTGACAATAGCAAAAGCAATAAATTTGATAAATATGGAATGCATTCAATTTTATGAAGGAAGATTAACGATTATTAATTATTATTACTATTCTCCTAATGTATACATAATAATTTATCCAGATGGTGAAAAGAATAAGTTAACCTCCTCCCCCAGTGAGTTGAGAATGATACATATGACAAGTGAAAGAGGTGTATTCTTGTGCAGACTCAGGTCAACTTTTCCTAAGACTTGTGGTTAATTGAACACCCGACCACCAAAGACACCAGTGTCAACTGTCTAGTATTCAAATCTGTAAAAAAAACATTTAACTTTTACTAGGGTTTGAACCTCAGAATATTTGATTTTGAAAATCATCTATATAACTAATTTGTGATAAGTTTTTGGATTTTTTGAGCAAAATCATTTCCAAGTGCTTACTCTCACAAAGAAAAAATATTAATTAACTTGAAACAAATTGAAAATGTTTTAAAACAAAAAAATTTGTTTAAAAACAATGTGTTCATTGACTACTTTTCTAACAAAGCATAATTGTTATTCAATTAAATGGATACATAAACTTTAAGTTCAAAGATAAAATCCAAAGGATAGAAGAGAGTGCATAATCACATCTGGGTTAGATGTTCTATTAAGCAAAGTAAGAAAATATAAAAATAACATAAAAGCATTAAAAATTAATTCTTAACTTTTAACATTAGAAAATTAATTTTATTAATCTTTGAGAATTAATAGAGACTTAGGTATTCTGTCAAACATAGAAATTATGCAACTTAGCAATTCTACGCAACAATAAGAGTGTGAGTTGCATAGTGACTATAGTGTTCTGCACAGGTCAAAGTCACAATCCATTTAAATGTGAAAACTACTTTAATTTTGATAGTGGGTAATTGCTTTGTAAATGCCTAGAAAAAATGAAAAAAAAAAAAAAAATAGCTAGTGCTGTATTTTCATTTCTTAAATTTTTCACTAGAGTGCATTGCACACCATTATAACATCTAATTCCTGCTGTAATTTACATTTTTTGTTATATTGTTACTCATAATTATATTTTTAAATCCTGATCAACACTTTGATAAAAATATCTTTTTTCACTGCAAAGTGTTAACAAAGTAAAAACAAATTTTTGCCTCAAAAAATGGTATAAAGTAATTTTAATGCAAAATTAACGAGTGAAATAATACCTTTCATTCATTTCCACCTAATCATAAGCTAAAACTTAAGGAATACTTTGAAGAGCATGGTTTTTTATTGATTGTCCCAGAACATGAATATTTGTAACAAAAGAAGAAAGTAATCTGAAAGTAATTTTCTTAAAGAATTTCTTCAAATCAGGTAACTATTATTGTCAGCAATAAGTTTCAAGTCATTTTGTTCAAACACCAGGAAAAGTTTAAATGATTAAGTCTCTCCATGGTTTCATAGAAAAATTTTGACTATAAGCTGTAGTTTTCAAATTGGTTATAAGTAAAATTGAACAAGAAGATCCTAAACTATTTTTAAACATTTTTTAAGGAATAAAGCAAACTAAATTATCAGGCAAGGTAACCCAACATAGTTGGCTCACAGATATCTAGAAAACATCAACAATTTTTTTGATACAATGACAGGAGAGAAGTTTCTGGAAACACTGGTTATCTGTGCTGTTCCACAGCAGTAAATCAATCTTTAAAAATCTTTTACCGTTTCATTCATTTTATCTTTCTTGTAAATTGTAATTATAAAAGTGCGCTAAAAGTTCTAATAAGAAAATATTAAGCAATCATTGGTTTTACTTTTATTAATAACTGTGATATTAAAACAAGCTATTTCTTTTAGCTTTATCAAACAGATTCCTGATTTTTTTTTTTTCATTTATGTCTCATAAAATTGAAAATTGTTTTCACTGCAAAAGAAAATATTGATGTATTGTATATTATAAATAAATTATTTCTGTTTCAGAATTTCCTTCTGCACTAGCCAGATTACTGAAGAATAAACTGCTAATTGTAAACATACTCTCAGGAGTTTTTTATATTTTAGGTGGATCTGGTTATATAACTTACATAACAAAATATTTAGAAATACAGTTTCAAGCGTCTGCAGCAGATGCAAGTTTTATTATAGGTAAAAATTGTATTTTCTACATACTATGAATTAAAGCTAAGGATTTTTTAGTCACACAAAACATACTCCTAAATAGCAGGAAATTCTTTCAATAAAAAAATAAAAACTGAATTGAAATCATATCTATTAAACTATTAAGTTAAGATAATTAAGGATTTTACTTTTTCCTCTATTCAGATTTCTTTCATATCAACAATGTTTACTACTCTTCAATAACTGTTATTTTACTTATCAGCATCTACTTATAATTTAAATACTTTTCTATTTCTTAAAAATTTATTTTGTGTAATACGTTTATCCACTAATATCTTTAATAAAGAAGAATTGGAATTGTTAATGATAAAAAAGATATTAGTCAAATTATTTTTTCTCCGTACAAAAAACTGATCACAAAAGTGGCCAGCACAATGGGCCAAAAAATTTTTCACTTCAAAAAAATTATCAAACTCTTCTTTAAAAGTTTTTTATCTAAATTAGGAAAAAAAAATACTACATGGCCATTGAGAAACTTCCATTAGAGAGAAAAAAAAGAAACATTAAAATAGTAGAATAATGTTTGATCATAAGTAAATGATAGTTCACAGAAAAAGCTAAACTAACCTCTTATGTAGCAACAAGATTTTGTTTACGTTTCATACACATTGCCACACTAATTTCTGATTCCTGTTTTTGTTTTGCCGCCATATTGTTTAATTATGTTCAAAAATGTTGTGATTTTTAAAAAGAAATGTTGCTCTTCTGAGTTTGTTCCATGTAATCTGCTGATTTAAGTTCTTTAAATATAGATAGAATTAGACTTGTCTAATTCATAGTTCCACTGTAAAAAAGGCATTTTAAAACAAAAATGGTGTACAACTTGAATGCATTTAAAACTAATTGAAAATCAAACCTGAACACTTGTTCAGTTGTATTTAAAAATCTAATGCTGCCATATTTTTAACAAGTGTAATTCAAACTGCATTATTTTTATGTGAACATACTAGCAATTCAAAAATATATGTAGTGCAACAAAGCAAGGTGTGGTAAGCATAGCAAGGTAAGGTAGGCTTAGCTTAACTTCCTATTTGGACCAGGTTTGAATACTCATAAAACAACTAAAATACATGAATTAACATGAGAATCCTTTTCTTTTTTTGTTTAAAATTTCTCTGATTCCATACAGTAGAATTGGGGAAACAGAATACAGCTTTAGATAGAAACAAAAACAGAAACAACTGCAGAAACAAATCATGAATTCAGTAAAGTAAATGATTATCTAGAAATGCATTTGAAACTAACTGAAAACAAAACCTCAATATTTCTTTGGCTCTGTTCAACAATCCAACACTGCATCTGTTCACACATTGATAGAAGGGTACTAAATAGACAACTGTAACTATATTTTACGTATTTTCCTTGTTGAGGTACCAACAGTAACTTCATTAAAATCAAAATGCAATAACAATGAAAAGAATGCTCTGAAGTAAACTGTTCATGTAAATTTAAAAAATTTGGATGCAAATAAGTGAACTAAAATTTTATTAAATCTAAAATATTATTTAATTTATTTAAAAATTATGCTTGTTTTTTACATTGTGGTATTTCTCACATAATACACTTTTTTCCAGGTCCTACTACAATTCTTTCTATGACACTAGGTTTTCTTGGTTCTGGTATCATCATATCTAAATTCAGACCAAAACCAACTACTTTACTTTCATGGAATGTTTTAGTTGGAATATCATTTGTTATTGGAGAAATATCATTTATATTCATCAGCTGTTCCAGTAATAGTTTAATGGGCTATGGAACTTCCAGTAAAAGGTATACTAAAAAATATAAAACAAAATAATCACTTAAGTAAATCAGGATATTAGCGTGACTTGGTTGTTGCTGCAAATTATATATAAAACAATGTGAACCATAGTTACAGACTATTGAGAATAACTAAATTTAGGGTCATGAAAAAACTAATCACTAAATTTATTTTTAACTACTTTGATTGTAGAAGGGCATCATATTGTATGTAAAAGATCTTCTTTTGCAGTTAATCTCTTTTCTTATAATTATGATACCATGAAAAAATGTATGACTTGTTTATCTATTTTATTAAAATCATTTACTAATAATTAATATAGTTATTTAACTTCATTAAAATTCATAGTTAAGCAGGAAAAATTCTTAAAAATTTATTTTAATTTACAGAACTTCACACCTTTTAATAAATGGAAATATGCTTCCAGAATATATTTTTGGGGTAACTCTGCTCCAAAATCATCATAAAGGATGATGATTGATCACATAAAGGAGCTAGTCTACTAGCACCTAAAAGAAAATCTGATCCATATTTTCATCTGTTTAAAAATTTAGTATTTTTTAAAAATACTTTCTAAAGTAAAAAATGTTTTTTTTTTAAGGTTATAAACAATCATTTAAGTTATAATAATATAACAAAACACATCCTGCAAATATGAACCAGGAGTATACAAAAAATTCTATATTTAACAGAGTATATTACATTACAAGTCCAAATGCACACTTAACCACACGTATAAAAATTACTCTAATATAGTACATACTGAATTAAAATCAACCTCTGTAAATTGCAAAGGTTGTAAACTTAAAACTACAAACGCACTCAAATCTATAAAAACAACATATTAAGTAAAAAGCCACAATACAGGTCATGCATACATTTTATTATATGGATATGGCCTTCCTTACTGTATTAAAAACATGATTTACAATGTTAATTTTAACACTATCAAATTCTGTTGCTCTGAAAAGATCTTCTAGGAGTACATTTTAGAAAATTACATAGGACCCAGAGATAGGTAGAAATGTCCACTATGATTCAGAAGTAGAGATATCCTCCATAGGAGACAACTGTACCTGTACCCAGAAATAGGTAGAAATGTCCACTATGATTCAGAAGTAGAGATATCCGCCATAGGAGACAACTGTACCTGTACTCCAATCATCCCTTCTTTATCTAGGATCATGAAAAATAACTTTATTTAAAGACACAAATCTATGAATTCCTCAGATAAACTAATACACCATTTCACATAAATAATTATTCTCATTGTTTTATTTTATGGTAAAGAAATCCACTAGGAGCTTTTCACTTTTCCAGGGATTTATATGCTATCATAAACATATCCTACTTATCCTCTCTCTCTCTTTATCTGTTTAGCCTCTGGAACTACTGTAAGGTATTACTTCAGAGGATGAATGTGGATAATGTGTATGAATGTGAATGAAGTGTAGTCTTGTACACTGCAATGTTTTAGGATTACACTAGATTTCCTGCAAGTACTGAAATAAATATCAGACTTTTAGTTAATGGTTAAATTGTCTCAGGGCTTATATGTAAGGATAATTGTAAGCATCACCCACATGGTATGCTGTAAAGAAGTGGCGTACATAACAATATTTACATTTACTTTATTGCTTAATTCTCAAGCACAAGATTTATCTACATGAATACATATTAAAGCTACAATAATTATTAATAAGGTTTGAATTTTGTCTGTTAATCATTATCTAATTAATTTTTATATGCATTTCCATTTGAAATTCTAAGCATGAGATTGTTACAAAAAAAAAAAACTAAGCGTGTATTTATTCATCTTGTTTAATAATATTTGCAAAATTTTCATGTATATGTATGGCAGGTAGTGAGTTAAAATAATATTATTCACACCAAAAATCCTTGATTGTTTTATTAAAAAATTATTTTTATAATTAAATTAGCATCCTATACAACATATCTTCATGTTTTTATAGATCAATAAAAAAAAAAAGAAAGCCTATTAATTACATTGATAGACAAAATTAAATTTGTTTAATGTTTCTCAAGAAATATTTGTAAAATATTTCTTGAATTGCTTTTTTGTGTAAATTACAATTCTGTAAGTGCAATTTTTCTACCACCCTTAGTTTTAAATAAATGACGCTTCAAAAAAAAAAATTAAGAGAAAATATAGTTAAAATCTGTAAAATTTATAATTTTACATGGCTATACCTGTGATAGAACGATTTGCTGATGCTTTTCTTTTATAAATAGCCTCATGTACAACCCGAATTAATGTCCAACAGTAATCGGCTAGCATGTTAGAGTTTCTTTTTCGTTTATAGCGGCTTTCCATCATCGAAATGTCTTGGTGGAAACGTTCACCGTGTTTGTCACTTATGTTTTCAAGGTTGTCCTGGAAAAATCCAGATGTGAGTGGAAGAAATGTATTTTCAAATACATATCACATCCCATTGTTCTATAAGAATTAGGAAGTCAATTAACAATATCATGGTAAAATTGTCGGATTTTTGTTTGCCGAGAAAATTTTTGCAAGCGTCTAAATGAAGACCAAATTTCACTATCTACATTATTTAACATTGATGAAATACATAACATATTTTACCATATCTCTTATTTGAGGACCAGCAAATATTCCTTCTTTAATTTTTCCTTCACTTATATTTGGAAATTTCTGCCTGATGTACAAAAATCAGGGATTATCCTCTTCATTGCTTTTAAAATTTTTCATTAATCGTTCATATGTAGAGGGGATAAAAATATTTTTTTGGGGGTTCAACTAAGAGCTCATGATTAATATTTTTCACATTTGGATTTAACTTATCTCGTTTCTTCCTCTTTTCGCAACATAATGTTTATCCCTAGCTTGGCAATCCTATTCGCAAAGAAAACATATGTACTTAGTATAGCCTAACTGCAAGCCTAACAAAGTAGGCTATATCTTTCAAATCACCACATATGTTCCACCTATGTTTTTTATAATTTATTTTTTTCAAGAAGGTCTTTCATTACATCGTATGTCTCTTTCAAATTAATATCATAAGAGATTGGTATCAAAATATGTTTGTTACCGTGGTGCAGTAGACCACTTTTAAACTATACTGGAGGTGCCGGCCTCCGTAGCGTGAGTGGTAGCGCCAAGGCCTTTCATCCGAAGGTCCCGGGTTCGAGTCCCGGTCAGGCATGACATTTTTCACACACGCTCCAATTCATTCATCTCATACTCTGAAGATATACCTTAACGGTGGTTCGGAGGTTAAATAAAAACTATACTGGACGAATCTGAATAGGCGCCAGTCCTCAGGTTTATGAAATTGTCCTAAGTACAACATAAACTCATTAGTATTTGTGCAATAAACCTAATTATTTTCTTCAATAAAATTCTGAGAAGGTTCTTTTTGTCGGATTGATCCTAACAGTTCAGCTTTATTTTTTGATAAACTTAAATCCCTAACCAAGTCGTTTAATTCACCTTCTGATACAAGATGTGGTTTATTGGAAGATAATTCAAAATCAAAATTATTGGTGTCTTCTTCAGTATCCTGATTCTTCATTGCTGCTTTTGAAATATACATCCACAGGTGGCTCAGGAATTGGATTAATTTCACTGTGAGGTACAGGCCTGATTGCAGATTGTAATGAAGGATATTTTACAGTATGTTTAGATATTTAGAAATTCCAAACACACTTGTTAAACAGAAGTAACAATCGGTTAAATGATCCTTTGGTTCACGCCAAACCAAGATACACCAAACGGCAAAGCTTTCCGTGTAACTTTCAGCCATCCTCTTAAATATACAGAACAATTAGTGCATACTATATGTGTTGCCCACGTCTTATCCTCATCACCAAATTTTACACTGAAAGTACAAATGATATGCTTTTTAATTAAAGGTATAATGTTTTTTCTATTTGATTTTATGGCAAACTCATTACATATATAACAAGGCATCCACAACATTTACACAATTTCAAGGCATTATGACAATGCACTGTTAACAAACTTAAGACAGCAACATGACTGAACAAAATTAATTCATTCCTAAATCCAGTGTTTAATACAAACAACCCAGCTGTATTTTCAGTTGCATGTTTTAACCTGCACAACATGATTATTGTCCATGAAGGCACACTCTTCAGTATTAGATATGATGTCATAATATGTGACTATGATATGATTTATTTTTTGTCTAGTATTGTTTATTTTGTAGTTTAAAAATTGTACAAATTTTTTGAGATATTTCTAATTTTTAAATCTAGGCAAACATTTGATGGCAGCAAATTTTATTCCTGCATAACTCTCTCCTGGCTTAATATCTATCTTACTTTTAACTTATTAATTCATACTTTGTCATTTAACCAACTAAATAGCTGAATTCTTCAACTTCTAATAATCAGTGGTTTCCTATGTTTATGTTATATCATTGTTATTTAAATAGATCCCAAATATAATTAGAAATGATAGGTGAGGTGAGCGTAAAAATTTCTATTGATTATACTAAACATATAAAGATGATATGGCAGGAAATAAGGAAAAGAAAGCATAATGATAGTCACTTAGAAATTAAATTAACAGAAATGCAAAATAGTGAAGGAAAATTGGTTGATGTAGAGATGTAGTGGTGAAAAGAAAAAAATATGACTGCTGGAAAGATAGTTGTAATAAAGAAAAAATTTAGCATAACTATGACAAAATTTAGTCAAACTATATTAATATCAGAAGTATAAATGAAAAATTATTAAGAATATAAAAAGAGCTAAGGAAAGTAAAATTGTGATGTTATCTGATGTGATTTTGTAAGAAAAAAAATTGATGGTAATATCAGAGAAGACTTTGTTATGAGAGTTTGATAGAGGTTTCAGTAACAGAAACAAATCTCTTAGGAGGAGTAGTTTTCAAAAGACATATACTGACTACTAATAGGTGTTTATGAGACTGAAGATTTATCCAAAGTTTTTTTCAGAAACAGTGGAATTTTTACCATAACAAAAAAGAAAAAGGAAGTAAATAGGAAAGGTACAGTGCACTATCAGTTCAATATGTCATGTATCAAAAAAACTAACCACAGTAGTCTAATGATAAATTGAACAAGCAATGGAAAGTGTGTTAGATTAAGACCAGTTTGGTTTCAGAAAGAACATAAATACTAGGAAGAGCAATGCCCCTAAGATTAATTTTAGTAACAGACTTACAATGAATAAAGTCATCTACATAGCATTTCTAGATCTGGACAACTAATTTGAAAATTTAAAATAGGGAGAAAATATTCAAAGTAAAGTTGAAAAGAAAATATATGTATCTAGAAATGTATAAATGTACATAAATGTGTAAAATGTATGTATCTATTTATATTATCTGAACTAGAAACAGATAGCAGGGATAAATCTAGAAGATGAAAAAAATATGTTTTGATTTAGAATGGAGTGACAAGGATACACCAAAGGGGGAGTCTGCACTCGATCTCATATCTTTTCAATTAATATACAGAAAAACAATATAGAAATTGAAGGAAAATTTCTCTCCTTGCGCAAGTAAAGAGCGTTTTAATGCAGTAAACTCTGCTATTATCAAATATCGGTTTAAAAATTAGAAAGATTCTTAGAAATATTGACTGGACTGCAGCACTAACAGTGGCAGTAGGAAAAGCAGAAAGGAAAATAATAAGAGACCTACAAAATACTACCCTACTAGAGGATTTTAAAGATTAGATGGATAATAAAATACATAATGAAAAGGTTTTCACATGGCATAACCCTATAAAGAGAAAAACAAGGTTGTTTGGTCACATTTATTAAGATAACAAGACAAAATTAATCAGGTAATAAAGAGATACATAGAAAGCAAAACTATTTTTGTAGAGGAAGACAGAGATTGGAATATGGAAAACAGATAACTGAAGATGTAAGATGTATTTGTTACGATAGCTAAAACTCTTACTTTTCTTTCTGCTACATTTATTATCTTTATTTTATTCTTATTTGCTTACAAACTGGATTTCCCCACTAGTAATGAATTCTACCTTTCATTATTTCTAATTCATACCTTGTTTCAGAAATAACAGTTAAATTGACAAACCTTTTTATTTTTGTTTCTTGATCATCTTCAGTTGTTTTTTTTTTTTCAATTTTTAATTTTTTTTTCAAGTTCTTTATTTCTTCCTATATTTGGTTATTAAAAATTAAAGGAGACAGAATACAGTTATTTCTCTCTACTGTAACTAGTCTTTCCTCATTGCTTCATTACAAGTAATTATAGCTACCTCATTCTAGTTCAAATAAAAAAGAATTTTTTATTTGAATATAAATAAAAAATAATTTTTTATTTATATCTCAATCCAAATTTTTTTTATTAAAATCATAAATATTTTATTATATATATTTATATAAGTATGTGAAATGTGTTTGTACAAAAACAATATAAACTGTATAACACCTGGTAATTGTGCGTACGAGTGTGTGTATGTATTTTTTTAAACCTTTAACTAAGTGATAGCTAAAAATAATGGAATTGAAATTTATAAATATACTTCCTTATTAGTGTTCATTAATTACACATTTTTTTTGTTAGTAGTGATTGGTGTATTAATTTGAGGAATTTTAGATGAAAGACTGAGATGTTAACTCTGTCACAAGGAAGTGGTAGATGATCGTAAAAGAGTAATACGATTCAATAAACAAATTTATTTTTTTTAATTTTTCACCATGACAAGTCCATTTATTTAGGCAAGTCCGTTTATCTGTGTAAGGGTTGATCGTATTACACTGTTATGAGAAGTCTAACACTGTTATGAGCAAATTTAAGTACAAAATTAAGAATAGTGGCCAATTAATTTATGTTGACACAGAAAAGAATTCCTGGAGTGATTAGTAATAAGATTAATTATTATTGATTTAGTGACAAGTGATTATTGATAGTGATTAGATTAGTGATGAGATATAATTATTTTTAAAAAAATAGTTTTTCTAACAATGAATTATACAGAAATAAAGCCAAGTATCTTAGATATTCTTCATAAATGATGGCATCCAATATTTTATTTAATACTTGTAAGGTGATTACTAATATTGTAACTTATATTTTTGTTAGGATAGAAATAGTCAATGAGTGCAATATTGCATGCAACTGTCAGGGTGTAAAGTACAACCCTGTGTGCCTTGAAAGTGAAGGAGTAATTTTTTTTAGTGCCTGCCATGCTGGATGTTCATCTCAGAAAAGTATAGGGAACTCAAAAATGGTAATTATATTTGATATATACATATATATATATATATATATATATATATATAATATTTATCTGATGAAGCAAAGTACAGAATTAATAATTAAATAAGCTAAAATAACATTTTATTCCATTATGCATGCAAGAGCGCTTTCATAGATTACTTGCATTATCAGTTACACAACATAATTTTTGCAAATTATTAATTTCAAATAACATATTAAAATCACGATTAAAATTGAAATTAAAAATCATGTTATATTATACTTAAGATTTAAAATTTAAAAATTCTTAAAAATGTTGTAGTTTCAAAATTAAAATCAAAACTAAAAATTTTTAAATTCAAAAATTTAAATTGAAATTAAAAATTGCACATATAGAAATATGAAGTCATTTATTAAAATAAAAATAAAGTAAATAATTTAAACAAAATAGAAACCATGTGGACCAGCTAGCCCACATTTTTAATTTAATTTTAGCAAATGACTTCATATTTCTATAAATGCAATTTTTAATTTCAATTTCAATTTTTTAGTTTTGATTTTAATTTGGAAAGTATAACATTTTAAGAATTTTTAGATCTTAAGTATAATATAAAATGATTTTTAATTTCAATTTTAATTGCGATTTTAATATGTAATTTGATACAAATAATTTGTAAAAGTTATGTTGAGCAACTGAAAATACAAATAATTCATGTAAGCGCTCTTGCATGCATAATGGAATAAGGTACGTGTCATCCTATGTTATTTAATTATTAATTCTGTACTTAGGTTGATCAGATAAATGTAATTTGTACAATACAGAAAAATATGATTCTCAAAAGAATTGATTTAAAATATATATATATACATTTTTAAATATAGTTATATGTTAATAAAACTTAAATTGCAAAAAAAAATAACAATATAATATCAATTTTGTTTAAACTTATCACAATATTTTTATTGAAAGTTAGTATGTTTATAATGCAACATAAGTAACAGCCATTGAGAAAAATAACCCAGGAGTGTAATGTATTTAATGCCCCAGTTTTATGAAAGTATATACTAAGTAATACTAAGATTATTAAAATTATACAAACAAAATTTAATTAAACCCATACTGTGTTATAAACATACTAACTTCTAAGAAAAATATTGTGATGAGTTTAAACAAAATTAATATAAGTAATCTAACCATATATTATGTTTTTAATTTAATATATTTGCTAAATCTTTGCTTCTTTAATATTAGATATTTTAGAAAGCATTTTAAATATATATATATTAAAACTTCATTTTTGACTGCAGATACCAATAATCATAGCTTAAAACTTTAAAGAATGAAACAAAGAAATTACTACTATCATTATCATATAATTAAATTGTAGAAAATTATCAGTTAGTCAGCCTCACAGATCTCACAAGAATACATGCAAGTAATTATCCTGCACTGTAATAAACAGATTCTCACTGTTAATAGAATGCAACATGTATATGGCAAATACTACTGACTTATCAACACTATGATCATTTGGTTACTAAGTTAAGATATTTTATATAAATATATATATTTTTTTTGTAACAAAATCAGTTATAGAACTTTAAAAGAAATGAAAAACAACTGATAAATCAACATAAATGAAAATATTTTAAAAGTTAGAACACAAACATGGACATTCTCTGATACAGCAGTATTGTTAACTCAAGTACAATTAATAGCATACATTTGTTAAAGTAACAGAAATAATTCCAGCTGCTCATCATTACAACTTCTAAAAAATCATTGGGAAAAAATAGGTGAAACCATCTTTGTTTTACATTGATTATTTTTAATAAAAATAAATTTAAAAACACAGTCATAAGAATTATAGATAATAGAAGTAATAATAATGTTAATAAATGAATCAATATTTTCCAGTATGGTCTGAATTCAGACAATTTTTCTCTCATTAAATTTACATAGCCTAAAAGGACAGCCCATAAATCTGATGGAATCCATTATCTCATTCAAAGGTATGCAAGATATACTTTGAGATAAAAATTAAAATAAAGAAGATTAAAAAAAAATGTGTACAGATCAATAAAATCAATTCATTTATTATTTTCTACACTGTAACAAATGACCAACACATTTTTCATATTATTTCATTACTTTAACATACAATTACTCCAATATCTAATATCATTAATTTATTCTATGAGTAATATAAGAAATTCTCCCACTTGAGATTTCATTAGCAGCTGTGTTCAAATGTAAAAAAGTATACTCTGTGTGCATTATCTTGAACCCTAAAGTAAGATGGTAGTAAATTTGAAACCGACATTATCTGTATTCTTCAGCCTAATTTATTAAACTTACCACTCATCAGAATAATTTATAACGTACATTAAATTTGCTTGGCCAAGAAGTGTGAGGATTGTTAATTGGTTTTTTATCAGTTACAATGGTCTATAATTTTATATATAGGTTGATACTTTTTATTTCATTAAATGATCCATACTCATTTTTAGTATGTATGATTTGCTAGTTTTATTTCTATTATAAGAATCTCATGCATAAAAATTAATGTAAGATGAGTTATTTTTTCAGATTTATAACAACTGTAGTTGTATATATCCTCAAATAGTTGAACTGAAAATACCAAAAGAAAACATTGAAGATGAGAAACATAAGTATCAACACTATTCTGATCCACAAGTTACATTAGAAAGTGGACCTTGCAAAAATAACTGTTACAGAAGTTTTGTAATATTTATATCAATTACATGCATAATGCACTTCTTAGGAAGTTCTGGCAAGATTGGGAATATTCTAGTCAATTACAGGTAGGATAAGAAATATTTCTTAAAAACGTCTGTTGTAAAATGATTAACATTTTGACCATACACTTTTACACTGTTATCACAATTTACTGTAATCCCATTCATTTAGTTTTCTAACTTAGTTTTCTAACAGTTCTTGTAGTTACACAATTATTATTAAAAATGAAAAAAAAAAATTATATATAAAACAATTTGTTTTATTAAAAGAAACAAGTGAAAAATTATGTGAATTTATACAAATACAGTATTAAATTTACAATAATTATGAATGGTAATGGAAACAGAGATAATGTTAACATTTCTTAGCATTGTTTCACTTCTCTTATACATAATCTACAACCCATACACTTAGGTAAATTGAGATGTAATATTTACACAGCATAGTATATTATAATCACATTTATATTTATTTAATTTTAAATTCTGATAATAATTATGAAAAACTATTAATGTAGCATTTATAATGCACTAAAAATATTTTAAGAAATTTATAGCAGAAAACTCACGTTTTCCTCCACCATCACCATCATCATCATTATTATTATTTTAGAGAGAAAAATAAAGCAGAAACATTCTTTACTAGAATATCTCAAGGAAATGGGAAAATTTGAAAATTGATAACCCTTAGCAACACTGGTACACTGGTACCGCTAAGTAACACAATGAACCCAACTTACACCGTTTTGCTTCTAATTTATCATGGATAATAGGAACAGTGTGCAGTGAGCTTTGCATCAAAGCATTTTACAAAAAAAGATAAAAAAATTACAGTTTGGAGTGGTGTATGAACAGTAAGTAATATAGACACTCATTAATTTTTATGTCTTTTCAATCACTATCAGTAAAAGTTGTTGTCTGTCCAAGAAGTCAAACTCAATGATTATTTAAATCAATGAAAATTCTGTAAAGATAAATGAGATTGTAGGTTCATTAACAACCT
Source organism: Zanna intricata (assembly GCA_010016005.3). NCBI lineage: Eukaryota > Metazoa > Arthropoda > Insecta > Hemiptera > Fulgoridae > Zanna > Zanna intricata. The sequence continues at coordinate 28,721 of JAAAKQ030479525.1, forward strand.
GTGGATGTAATAGAAAGCCCAATTTACATTGTCATGTATTCATTAAAATAAAATATAAATAAAAATAGTCAACTTGGCACACAGTGTGCATTATTATGGAGATTATTATGAATTATTATAAATATTATTAAATATATACATTTTTAGTTTATTATTGGTTAGCAAAAGATGGCAAGGATGGCCATTTCATGATTATTCATCAATTCAGCTGTCATTATCATGATGATTTTAATAACTGTTATACATAATTAGATATTATGCCATGAAACAAATATCAAGTAAATGTAATTTTGAAAAAGTTAATAATTTTCTAGTAATATAGATGTCAAAACAAATTCTCAAATTTATTACATTCCAAGGCTAACTCCCTTTAATAGTCATCTGAAAATTTGAAACTTTTAAAATAAATTGTTAATCAGTTAAGTTACGGCTGAAATTTAAAAAAGTGACAACTGAAAGAAGAGCTTAATCTGTATAAAAAACAGAGATTGTTTACTACTATAGTAGTTTATTTTCCTTAATTATTCTTATTTTCAAATGTAATGTAATATCGTGTTTTACAGGCTATCTTCACATTCCAAATTATTACTGTAAATTATTCTAATTATCACCTTAAATATTTTTTTGAGATTTGAATTTGAATTGAATTGTTGTATATATATATTTTTAAGTATTAGTATCACTCTTCTTAACATGAGAATGTTCAAGCTTGTAATTTTTATATTCTTTTATTTTATAACAAACAATAATAAAGGAAATCAAGAGCAGTTTTTATGTATTTATACTTGTTCAACACTTATATTTCTTTAAATCAGTAGTTGCAGTACACAATTATTGAAATCATGATAATAATAAATAGTAGTACAATACATTTTGGTGTTTGTAATGTATTATTTTAATTTATATTTTTATTAATCATTTTTCAAACCAAAATTTAAAGGTTAGGTTCAAGATGTCAAAAAATTTGTTAATTTTATTAAGAAAATTATGATAGGGAAATGCTGATAACAAGAAATGAATAGCTTAATAAATTATTAGACTGATCTATTAATTTTAATCAGTTATGTAATTCTTCTTTCTTTGAATTAAAATTTTCCTTTTTACTTTAATTACAATTTTATAAACTTTCTAGGTGTGTTGATGAAGTTGATAAATCTTTTGCACAAGGATTATCTCTTCTTTTAATCAGTTTATTTGCATTAATTCCTGGACCCATACTTTATGGATTTATTATTGGTGAGTTAAAATAATTATGTACAGTATCTTTTATCTTTTTTTTTATTTTAACAAACAATTAAAATCAGTATGTGTTTTATACTCATTACTAAAAAAAAATCAATTATTTTTAACTGACTTCTAAAAAGCAGGAGATTCTTAAATTGTAATATATAAAAGGTTTTTCGTTTTTGTCTCTGTATAATTTTTTTATTGAGTGCACCTTTTTTTTTTTTTTTTTTTTTTTTTTTTTTTTTTTTTTCTTTTGGACCCCCCTTTATGTTTGTTTTTCTGTCGAGCTGTCGCGT
>JAAAKQ030479525.1:30253-43393 GCA_010016005.3 Zanna intricata
ATCAATCTCAAAATTTCACTTTTTCTATACTGTTACACACTTATAAATACAAATTAAAAATCAACCAGGATTTTTTTTTTTTTTTTTTTTTTTTTTTAACCTCTGGAACCACAATTAAGTATTACATCAGAGGATGAAGATGAATGAATTGTAGCGTGTGTGAAAAATGCCATGCCTGACCTGGATTCGAACCCAGGACTTAACCAGGATGTAGGTTGCAAACTTCTCTACTATTCTTCTTTGTGTTGGAGTGTATCTTTCATTTTTTTATTGTTATTTGTTTGTTTAACAAATTATAAACAGCTGATCTTTCTCTATATTTCAAAAAATTTATTCCAAGAGCAATAAACCTCATGTATGTGGCTTTGTTTTTGTTCAGTTGACTCCAAAATTTAATAAGAGAATTAAAATTTATATTCAGACGCTTTTCCTTAAACCAAATTGATTTTTATGTACTTTCTTTTCCAGCCTTAAAAACTATTCCACAAATCATTCCATTTAGTAATCTGGAAACATGAAATTTTGTAATTAAATTATTATAGTTTCTTACATTACTCTTGTAATATATACATATTATATAAAGTGGTATTTTTCTTTTTCTATTACTCTTCCATTTCAATAGATAATAATTTAGTTTCTAATCAACTGGTACTTACAATGTACACATGACAAGTTTCACATGGTATCACAGTATTGGATTTGCAGTACTACAATTGTTTAAACTATGATGATTCAGTCTTCATTGTATTTAACTGTTAAATCAGTAATATTAATGCTGCATTAAGTCGAAGTCAGCATTATTAATTTTCAGCTTTAAATAGATTACATCAAGTATATTTATGCTTATTTTACTGAAGCACAATTACTAATTATATATATATATATATATATATATATATATATATATGTTGATTAAGTAGTTCTAAATTGTCTTAAATAGCTTGGTTTTAAGATTGTACGAATAATATTTATTATTTAATTACAATTTAAATAATTCATTTATTAATGTTGTGTTTTTTTTTCCAGGTAAGCATGTGATAAAATATCTGATTTGAAAAAATTCTGAACATAAACTTCTGTGAAAATTAAATTAGTACGAAAAGGTAAAATGAATATTATTTCTATTATAATTATATTATATAAATATTTTATTTAAATTTTATCTAATTTAACATTTGATTTAAATTTTGATGTAAGACTGTTAAAACGGGTTCATGTATTGAATCTTAAGAACCTAATAGTGATAGTCAGGACGAGGCTTCTCTTCTTAAGTATCTACGTCATTAAAGTGTTTATAATCATTTATGTTCCTAATACTATTCGTTTCTGTATGCTATTATTCTTTCTATTTTGTAGTTTTATTCATAGTAATTTACATTATTTTATGATTTCTAGTTCATTATTGGCTGGATTTTATCAATGCTTTTGCTACCTTTGTTTTTACTGTTGATGTCTAGAATATAATTAAACGGAAACTCCTTTATTACTTGATTATCAACATAAAATTTAGTTACGGTTTCTAATCTGCGAAACAGATTGTAAATTTAATTTGTGATACAAAAAAAAAATATTTAATCTAATAATAAACTATAAGCGTATAATCATTGTTAAATTTTTAAAATTATTTTTATTCATTAAAAAGTAGGTATATAAAGAATTTCATCATGTACATAATATGTTGTATTTATGACAGTAATATTTATTTGCTGAAATATTAGGTATATGTTAAATTTTTTATTCCATTAGTTAAAGATACAGATCTAACTGAATATCTAAATAAAATAGTACTCTAGACATACTAGACGTAATGAAATTATTTTATTAATAATGAAATGTTAAGTGTTTGCCTAGAAATAAAATTTATAAAATATATATAAAAATGAAGTGCAGTATTTCTTTTTCTAGAAACTTGCAATTATTTAAAACATTAGTAAGCATCATATCTTAATTAATTAAAGCCTGTTCATTTTGTTGCTATAGTAATTAAATTTTCTACTAGAAAATGTATCTTTCAGTTACAGCTGTTTCAAACTTTATATTCTATTTAAAAACATTTCTATCTCATTTATTACGAAGGTAAACTGCATTGATAAAAAGAATGAAGAAAGACATGAATTTTGCAGGAAGCTTTTTATAATAAATTCTCTACTGCAGATATTTTATGAAATTTTCTTTCTTTTTTTTTATATAAGGTAAAATATTTTTTCTCCTTGATCCTTAGTATTTGAGGATGCTTGTGTACCTATAGGTGGGTTAGTGTTAAAAATGAAGTAAACAATTCTCTGACGTGATCAGACCGTATGAACACCCTATCTCTGGTGGGTGATTTATTCTTAGTACTGCAGTCAGTACACATCCAATTTTTTTTTTAGCACAACAGCCTGGTCGTGCTTAATAATTTTGAGATCAATAACAAAAGATTTTCTTAAAAAATATCAGTTCTCAAAAACAGTAAGTAATATTTTGGTAGTTTCCTTGAATACTCCACAGAATTTCCATATACATATTTGAATGTTCTTTCAGCAATATGTTTTTCAAATATGTATTGTAATTCTTTTCAACAGAATTTTTTTTTAAAGGAATCAAGACTGTTAATTAAACTTGATAATGAATCAAGATGAAGTCTCTCCAAGATTTATTTCTAGAATGCCAAACAATAATTAATTTTAAGTATTTAAAGTACTTTGTAAAAAATTATTTATTATTTACTAATTTTCTGAAAGTTTCTTATAAAAGTATAAAATACACAAAATAAAATTTTTCTGATAAAATACAGAAATATTTTTAAAAATTAATTTACAGAACCTTATGACTGAATTTTGAAATTAAAATGTTAAAGAAGTGTAAAGAAATAGTTTTTTCTTTTTAATTATTTTGAGAAAAATTATTTACGTTTGTTAAAAATATGTACATAATATGTTACATTCTATATTAAAAAAAAAAACTGAATAAAAATAATAAAGATATTAATAAGAGGTGACGATTCATTCAATTTTTACATTACGAAGAAATTTTATACAACAGAAAATAAATATTTGAGGGAACAATGTGTGTTATCACTTCAAAATTCCTTATAATAACAAAAAATATCATAAAAAGCTGACAACAGATTTGTAATCCTTTCCTGACACTGGCCGCTTTTTCTTACCAGATTCAGGCCAGGCTCAGAAATACTCAATTTTTAAAAAAAACTTTTCCTCTGAATTTTTAAAACGGGTAAATTAAGAAAAAAAATCGCACGAATCCAATGAATATGTTTTAGAATCGACTCGTGTCATCTATGAGGAAAAAACGCCATAAAGGTACGAAAAAGTGGTTTGCTCCGCTCTAAAAATTCGAATAATATGTTTTTAAAGAAACAAAAGATATAGTGTAGCTCTCAAAAAGATTAAAAGACGATAATTTTTGGTCTTTTAAATCGGTCCAGAACGTTCGCTTAAAATTAAAAATCCCTTACGTATGTGGTTTTTTATAATTCGATTACTCGGTTTCTACTTATCGCGAAAAGTTTTTGTTAAGCTGAAATTGTAGCTTTTTATAACATCATCTACATATGGTTACAATTTCATGAATAAATGGTTTAATGGTTTTCGTAATATCTGTTAAAATATTAAAACAGATTCCTTATTAAAACGGCATACATTTCTTCACTAATTGTCCTACAGCACAAATTGTACGTGCTTTTTGTTCGTCAAGAGTTTCTTTACAATTTGATATAAGTTGTCTTGATCCAAAACAGAAAAAAATGCCACCGAAAAAATCGTAATTTTTACGATAAGGGAAATGGCCGGCATAGTAGGGAAAGTGTTTACAGTGCATGTTCTTTAGATGGTGATAACTGCTATTACTTTTCTGTGTTAGCTGAGCTCCAAGCGGCTTTGAATACTAGATCGTGGATACCGGTGTTCTTTGGTGGTTGGGTTTCAATTAATCACACTTCTCAGGAATGGTCAACCTGAGATTGTACAAGACTACACTTCATTCTAATTCATACACATCATCCTCATTCATCCTCTAAAGTAATACCTTACGGTAGTTCCGGGGGCTAAACAGATAAAGAGAGAGAGCTCCGAGCGGCGAGAGAGAGAGAACTTCTCCCACCATGCCACCATTTCCCCTTTGTCAAGCGTTCGCCGCGTAACTTTCCAGCCGCTACGCAGAATTACGATTTTTCGGTGGCATTTTTAAGGCGTTTTTTAATGGTAAAATAAGTTTGTACTATGTACTACTGAACTTAAGATAAAGTGGAATTACGTTTGAAAAATTTAGAGAAAATTGACCCCAAAAGATTATTTAGCCCTCACCCTCTGGAGATATTGACCCCAAAATATTACCAAAAAATTGCTACATATACAAAAGTCTCTTTAGAAAATGTATCAAAATCGTATATTTTAGTCAAAATATACTTTGGTTAGATTAGTATTCCTTTTCTACAATATTTCCATCTCGAATCCAGTATAACTAAAACTTCAGGAATTTAAAAAAAATTAAAATCTTATCTTGGTTTTTAAATTTAAAAAGTAAAGTAATTATTAATGTGCAGTTCATGATAAATATTACAATATTTCAAAAATTTTATTTGTATTTTCATTCTTTTCATAACGTTTTTTTTTTTTTATACTTGTATTATGTATATATATTTATTTGTTAGTATGCCTGAGTTTGTGTACATATATATATATACACACACATACATATCTTCCGTATAAATTCTATAGAAACAGAATGGAGTTTGCAGTGATTTACTCGGAGAGTTTTCCGGGATATATAGCAAAACCGCATCCTACCTATTGCTACTTGCAAAATACGCATACAACTTCACCTATTTAGTATATAAATGGTAGCGTTTTAACAACGGTAAAATCCGGTGGTATTTAAAATATCTACTTCATGATTACTGAGAGAAGAGTTTAGAATATGGCTATTCGCCCAAATGTAAAGGTTTAGTTTTTAAAGAAATATACGAAATAGTTTATTTATTTTAAAGTGCACACTGCACAGTAAATAATATAAATCTTCTATTTAAGTAAAATGTGACTCTGATGTACCTTTATAATTTATTTATGTATAATTCAAGCAGTTGTTTTTCTCTTTTATCTGCTTTCTCGTGAAATAAATATTTTTCTACTACAACGTAAAATGGCTTATTTCGCTATAGTAGTAATGTTAAATTGTCTTTTTAAGTTTTTAAAAACTAACAACGTATAAGATAGCTTAGCTTTTACCATCTAAATTACCTACGCGCATTCAGACCATAAATTTTATCTCTTCATTTCTTCTCTCCGAGTTAAATTTGTAGGGTTTTTATTTATTTCTTTGCCTATTTTGAATATTCTTTGAATATTTTTTTAGCAATATTTTAAATTAAATAATGTATTTATACTTTAAATCATTAACTAAATATATCACAAATTATAAATTTATTTTTAATTATATAATAAATATACACTTGTTTATTTATTCATATATTTCTTTTTCATATCCTGAATCTTATTCGTATTGTCTTTTAAGAGATAGAGAATCAGTTCGGCAAGACCTATCGTAGATAAATATAAGATAATCAATCAGTTAATTAATATATGTACTTTTTCTTTATTAGTCTATAATTTATTATTTATATTCTAAAAGTATAAAAAAAAGACATTTAAAAAGTAGTGAAATTTATTTGAACTTAAAATAGTTTCGATTAAAAAAATATGTTTATTTTTATATTTGCTTATACCATATGAATATCCATCGATCTGTACTAATCTTGTTTAGATATTCCTTTTGAAAGATAGTAAGATAATTTTTTCGAAGAGAAAAACAAAAAATATTTATAAAACCTATAAATTAAATTTATATTTATTCAATAAAATTAGCTTAAAACAATCTTTTTATTTTTCAACTTAATGTTCATTTTATAAATACTTCTTTTTTTTTATTAATTTTATGGTCTGTCACAAAATATTATATATATTTATATATAAAATATTTATTTTGTTTCTGGAACACATTTTCATTAAATTAATGAATAATTAATTTCTTAATTAAATGCCATAAATTATCTCTTAAAGTTTTAACAATCTTTGACGTAATAACCACTGTATCATTCCCAAGGATCATGCACTCCAATGATCCATCATGCCCTCAAAGATCAGTGAGGTACAGTACATATAACCTCCTCAATCGTCTTACTTTGTCTCCAGTGTCAAGTAGATTCAGCGCTAGATGATTCGTATGATCCTCAGTATCAGCTAACGAACATTTAGCACCCCAAAATATCTATACACCTCATCATTTCTAGCGAACCATGGAATCCCTGATACCATCGCTAACACCTTGTTTTGACACAGTTAGATGATTTCAACGTTACTATTACAAGTAGTTCTCTATTCTTGTACACTAACAGTATACCTGATATTGGTTTCAGAAAAACTTTTTATACAGCAACAATCTGGTAGTCAAGGACAAATGAGACCGTCTACCAAAAAGTCAATACATTCTTTCAAGTTAAGCATTCAGTTATCAACTTCTTCTGACGTGATTCTTCTAAATCAGTCGATGATTAAGATATACCTCTAGATACCGTACCTAACTGCATCAAGTATGAAAGTATTGTCCAGTTGAATCACAGGGCAATTACTTCTCTTCATAGTAAATGTTAATGACTCGATTTGGCAGAATTGATTTTTCTTTGAAATGAAAAAGAAATTCAGTACCGGAACTGTTTTACAATACTCGTATCTTTATACATTTTACTTGAATTTATTGTTAGTATATATTTTACTGTAAATTAAAGCTGTTATTACAAAAATGTGTGCAATATTTTACATTTTTTGTCAACTGAAGTGTTTTTTTTTTTTTTTGGTTTTGTTTTTCTTTCTTTCCAGCATTCTAGTTCAGAATACTTGTATTTTTTTTTACTATAATTTATCCTTTTCATGCATTTGTTTTTAATGTTTTTTATTAGAAATTCCTTTTTAATATATTTTTTAAAAATATGTTTAAAAAACTACTCTTATATTAATATTAAATTTTAAGTTTTTTATTTTATTACAGTTTAATTACACTCTATATTATATTTTAAACAGATTGTTTTTATCTTCTTTATTTTAGATAGAATTGCCCAACACATTCATTTTTTTAATTTATCTTTTTCGTATATATTGGTTGAATTACTACATTTCGTAAACTATGGAGTACATATTGCCGAAAGCGATAATTTATTTCCCCTTTTCCAGTAAATAAACCATAAAAACGTTTATTTGTCAATTTTAACGTTATTCGAATTGTTTGTTCTCCAATTAAACCTTAAAATTTAAAAAAAAAAAAAAATTACGATCGGGTCGAATAAATAACATTGAATATATTTTATAAAATCCTATACTTCAGTGATAGATGGGCTTTTTTAATCTCCTATTTAGCTATTTATTTTAAAAATCCAGTTTTAAAATGAATAAATATATAGTAAATGATAATATCAACTTGATTTTTTGATGTGTGTGATTTCCATGTACATATTTAAAAACCTATATTTAGATTTTTCAAAATTTAACCATGAAAGAATTGATTAAAGGTAAAAAAAAAATTTAAACAACGATTGCAAATTTTTCCCATTCCCGACTTTATAAACAAGACTTTTACTAGAATGGAATTTGAAAATACTATTCAGGTAAATATTGAAAAACTATTTAAAAACTTAAATTTCGATTTTTTAAGGGATGTGACGGTGGAAGACCGCGGCAGCTCAACCAAAACAGTCACTGTTACTGTATGTATAACGCGACTGGCTGCATTTGCCTCTTGTTACTTGACTAAAGAATCTGATGTGAACATCCCATGACTTCCTTGTTCTTTTAAATTACATATATACATTTTTTGCTGCACTTCATTTAAACTCATTTCATTGAAAGTGAGATACGATCCTCCAATTCTTTAATAAAGTGGACGTTTACACTATTTCTAAAATATTACTTTTTATTAACATCATATATTTACGTAATCATTAACTTAACAAACTTACCTGAAATATTAGGATAGAGTAAAAGTCCCCCTTTGATACATATTTACCTGGAGAATCAGCGATGTATAAAGGCTAGGGTTTATTATTAGTTTATGAACATGACACATTATACCTGCGTATAATGACAAAATAATACTTTATCAGATATTCTGTACATGAAGCAAGTATTATTATTAAGAACTAATTTAATTTTAATATTAGTACTAACTAATAATATTAAGATTTTACTTTAAGTTATCATAATGCTAACCTATCTTTTTTTCAGAAAATTAGAACATAAAATTTTATTAACATTAAAATATTTATTTATCAGGAAGGATTAAAAATATATTACCTTTTTAATAGTTAATTTATGAACAAGTGAACGTAATACGATTTTAGACGTCAGATTTATTTATGGGAGGTTGAGTGGGCGTATATATATATGCGTGCGTGTGTGTGTGTGTTCAAAATAACATTTAATCGATTGTATTACCACTAAAATGATTTGTCCCCATTTCGTTTTTATATTTGTCGGGTATTATTATTATTATATTTTAGTTTTTCTTGACTATATTGTAAGGTTATTTCTATAAGTACAATAAAATATCTTATTTACCTTTCGCATGTTTTCCTGTCATTATTTGATATTTATTATAATAGAAATTTCAAAAAGATACTTACATCGTCATTCTTAACTTTAAGTGCATATTTTAAACAGCTAAATTCTTTATTTTTCCCTCTGATTCGTTTAAAAGCAACTCGCTCCAGTTATAAAATGGGCGGCTTTGCTTTGATTTATAAAATATGAAAATAAATACAGTTTATTAACTCATCTTTATTGTTTCAATATATCAGTTTTTTTTATTCAAAATTTAACAGATAGTTGATGAATATAATTTTTTGAGATAATTTTCATTTAAATAATCACTTTCTTGTTGAAGTGAAATAGCACACTCCTGATTTTTTTAATCGTGAAATAGAGTTTCCCATTCATGCAGTTTTTCTATTAGTTTGAATATTTATATAACTGGAGAGACACGAACTACGTTTCATCATTTAATAAATTTTTATTTGGATTTAATTCATCCTTAGAAATTTTTATTTTTTATTTAAGTCAATGAAAGTGATTTTATTCCAACAAAATATATATGTACGAGTATATTTTTTGTTATCATTCCTTTATGAACGTTGCAAATTGTTCAACTAGTGAAAAATAAGCAACCTCTCCTCATGATTCAATGGGATGAGGATAATTTGTATGTCATGTAAGATGAGGTATGGTCTTGTACAAATTCAGGCTGAACATTCCTGAGAAATGTAGTTAATTGAACCCCAACCATCGAAATTAACCGTATCCACTATCTAATATTCAAATTCATATAAAAAACAACTAAATTTTACTAGAATTTGAATCTCAGAAACATTTGTTTCGAAAATTAGCTATTAAATAACTTATTACCGACGAAGAATTTACCGCTAAACCAACCCGGTGGGCTGCTTAAAGTAATTAGCAGTTTTTTTACTCTTTATTCTTTCAGTTTTATGTTAGAAATTAATTAATTCATCTTAAAAAAATTTTATAAAAAATATATTTCTATTGGGATAATTGTTCAACAGATTTCATTAACGCAACTATTTGTTGTTGAATATCCTTAAAAAAAGATTGTGTTGAGTCCCCATTAATTGAAATATTCTTTATACTATTAATTCCCGTCGTTTAAGGTTGTATTACGAGATAATTTGGTAAAATAAAATTCATTAATTGATCTTGTACGCAATGAATCCTCTACTTTATTGATCCTTTTTCAGACTGATTATATTTCAAGAAATGAGAAAAATATAATTCATATATGCCAGACTTACTCGAGGATGTAATGAGTGTAATGATTTTTTAATAACTTCTTTATTGAGATAAATGGTAATATGTAATTTTTTGTAAAAAACATTTTTGATTGGTAACTTTTGAACTTTAAGTAATTTGAGGTTCAAAATAATAATAATTTTTATTAATAATGAATGTATTTTAGACATAACAAAGATATGAATTTTTAAAAATAAATCTTATTAAATGGAAGAAATTTAAAATAATTAGAGATGTAAGAAGTAATAAATTGGGTTACTTGATATTTTATACTTTTTGTATTGTTAAAAATCTTTCTTGTTTTTGTAAGGATCTTTCAAAAATTTACCTTGTAAAATAGTACGTAAATATAAAATGTACATAGCAAGGTAAAAAATATTTTTATTTATTTATAAATATAACTTAAAAATTATAGTTTATTTTTCATTTTATATCAGTTTTTAAATTATCTTTTATTAAAAAAAGGTAATTGTCGTAAAACACAATTTAAAATTATTACACCATTATCATATCGTAATTTTACGTATATTACAGAGTTAGTATCGTCTCAACAAGAATATTCCTTTAATATTTGCTCTACATTTATGTAATGTATATTCGGATCACGTTCATTTCATGTTCACGTAACCCCATCATAGCTACTATACTACATATGATGTGTTTCAATATGATTTGTATTTAATGAGTTTACACTTTACATTTATTTTAGGTATCATATCTTACATTCAGAACTATAAGAATTTGAAAAAAATAAATATTTTTATCTGATATTTGTATGTTATTATTATTTTCTCATGTTATTATATTATATAATTTCCTGCCAATTATTCCAAAATATTTTCAAAAAAATTTGTTATATTTTATGACTTAAAAAAAATTTTAACCTTAACATTTTTTACAAATTTAAAAACAATTAATTTACCTTTAAAAAAACGTTACAATAAATATTAATATTTTGCTTCAATTAAAGTACTCTTTATTATACTTTATTATGTAATGCATTACATTCTAGTTAATACAGGAAGAAGATTTGAATAAAACTTAGATTAGATGTTTTGCTTTCCAATTCTTTCTTTTTTCAGAAGTTAAGTCCTACTATCTATGCACGTATCGCAGTCATTAATAATTACGTTTACTGTACAAATAGAAATATTATCCCTACAACTCGTAAGCTGAGAAATGTTCATTGTATTTATGCAGGGTGAATTAGGATGGTAGTTGAAGTATGTGCAATAGTGAGAACGAATGACCAATTTACAATTTTATCATAATACAATATAGAATTCTTTTCCACAGTTATGAAATTGTTCCGTTAAGTCAGAAATACTCACCCATCCTTATCCACTCAAATACAGAGATTGTTATTTTAGAAATACAAGGAATGCAATCTGTATATTACTGTTTGTTTTCTTTTATTTAAACCCACAAAATATTAAATAATCTGCAATATTTTTATTTTATTCACAAAATAAAATAGTTCATAATAGGAGAGTATATTTATGTTTCTCTACAGGATAAGCTCACTACTAATTCGTGTTGTAATTTTAAGCTTACCCAGATTTCCATCGGAAAACTAAGGATACATAAAATTTTTATGATAATTTGTTACATTATTAAATATTAAGAGATTTAAGCAGTATTGTAATATGTAACTTAAATTTTAATTCAAAATGGTGTTTTAAAATAAAAATAAGATAAAATTTTAGTTAGTATAAGCAAAATTAATATAAGCAGTTTTATAAACAAAATCAAGTCACGATTCATGTTTTCTATGTATCAGAAATGTTATTTTACTTTCTTAAGCATTTTATTATTGAATTATATGATATAATTTTTTACGTAATGCTATTCAAAAGTAAAGTTATTTTAGGTTTTGAATAATTTCATTTTCGTCATCCATTGAGATCGACTTATAATCAGTTCTAAATTCTATTTTTGAAAATTTATTAATCAAATGATTCTCAAAATTAAACACAGTTAGTATACCTAACTAGTAGATTACCTAAAGAATTTTTAAATATTAAATAATGATTAAAGAGTGATCTTGTTTCTAGAAATATATACGAAGAAGTCATAGAAATTTATTGTTTTAGAGTAATTTTTTATAAAATTAAAATTATAAGTAACGTATAATCTAGCACTGATTTCTTGGATATTTTAACTTTCTTTTTTCAAAAAAAAAATGTCTTATTTGGATACTTCTGTACTACTCTAACCTAAAATTACAGTTTTACATTAAATATTAATTTTTATGTGACCTATATTTTACTAAAAAGTAACTGTACATTTTTGTTTAAACTTAAAAGAGAATAAAATAAATAAAAAATAAAAAGTAACGAAGTAATTAAAAGAAAAGAAAAAAAAGTTCGACCGTAATAATTAAATTAGAATTAAATTAAAAAAAAAAAGTTTTTTACAAAACCGTTGTAGGTTAACCATTTCAAACAAATTTATTGCTACAATATCTGAAACAATTACAATAAAAACGTAACTGATGTATTAATTTTCCATTTATAATTGTTTTTGAAATTTTGGTAAAACCACAAAAGATAAATTGACCGAACCAACTTTATTTTCGTTAATGATTTTTGTTTTATAGTTTCTATTTTCCGACTTTATATTCATGACTTTTAATCATATCCAGGAAATAATATAAAACACAGCTTTAAGTAGATTTACCACAAAAAGGATTGATATCGATATAAAGATGGAATTAGTTGGTAGAAACGTGAATAATTGTTAGTTTAGCTCACGATAAAAGTACTAATAAAATTAATAAAAAAAACATTACTTTCATCTCTTACCAGTAAATTATGAATACAATGAAATGTCTCAAGAACTTTCAGCTGTTTTCCCATCCTCAGGATTAATTTAAATAGAAAACAATTAATATTACACTTCATAAATGTTTGACGAAATATTATTATTTAGACCAAACCTAATTTATAAAACCGCTCAATATTTCGTTTAAAGTTTTTGTTTAAATGGTACTTCTAAGGAAGGTAAAAACCGAAAGCGCTAGAACTTTTGTAAATTTTTTGGGAAGCGCCCTCCTATTTTTTGGGGAGGAGGGCAAGAGATAAGTTTTTATTAGTTATTTAAACATGCGCACGGTTTAATTTTATTTCTATTACGTTTCTTTGTATATATTAATTTATTCTAATTCTTTATTATTCAAAAATAGTTTAACGAATTCCATAATTTTTTTATTATAATTGTTTTTTTTTTTTTTTTTTTTTTTTTTTTTTTTTTTTTTTTTTTTTTTTTTTTTTTTTTTTTTTTGTTTTTTTTT
>JAAAKQ030479526.1:0-22561 GCA_010016005.3 Zanna intricata
CGGTTAGCAGACGCTATGACGGCGCGGGGCAGGCTCAGTCCGGTTACTTATTATACAGACCCTGTATGTAATTTTTCAGAAGATTTTAGATGTTCATTTTTTACAAGAGTCTGTTGTTTAACAGTTAAAACGTTTAAAATTTGATACAAGTAACTGATCCTCTAAAGAACCTTAAATTTAAAAGTCGGAACTAAAAGGCAAAGACTTTGATTTCTTTCAAAGGATTCAGTCAGTCTAAATAGTCAATTTAATCTTGTCATTTAATCTTTGTTAAAAAAAAAAGAAAAGAGGATTTGTTTACTTTTTAAAATGTCAGCCTCGAAACCTTTTAGGGAGTGAAGATTTTGGCGAATTATCTGAAATTCATATTCTATTGAATTGGTTTATGAATAACATTTATCTTTTATTCATATCATGTCTAAATGGGAGGTAAAATGTTAAACTTATTAAGACAAGCGTTTCCGCTAACAAAAAAGCGTTAAAAAAAAGTAAATGTTGGTTTAGCCGACTGGTGAGATTACAGTTTGTTAAGCCACGTTAAAAAAAAAAAATTGGAGTTAGCCTGGTTTATTGTAATATACTGTTACAACTATTCAGACAAAATATTTTTATCAAAGATTCAACTGAATAAAAAGAATAACAGACTACAAAAAGCCATTAAAATCATATCAGTAAACATTATACCATTTATTCAAAACTGAAATTAAAATAAGAAAACAAGGGTTAAAAATGGTCATATTTTTATAAATTATTTATCATTTTATTATTGGTTTTATAAACTTAAAGAAAGGCCCTTTTTTATTTCATACACGACTATAAATTATAATTAACATAAATACTGATTAATACATGTTAATTGTGTAAAGGATTCACGAATCTAACACAAACAGAACAGTCGAATCCAGTTATCCCAAAAATAATTGCAATTTCCGACGATACCTTCATTTTTATTATGCGATGTTTTAACTGAGATACTATAGTTTAAAAACAAGGGCCAGATTTCATAGCAACCACCATAATATCACACTTTGTAAAGATAACGCTGGTCAACATAAAACTTAAAACTGAGAAGGTAGTAGGAACTGAAGTGTTTTATATGGTATTTTATTTGCTGAATCTGAATATATATTCTGAAACAACCAATCACGTAACCACTCCCTTAGTTACAACCCCTTAAATTTATTTGTTCCATCATTCATGGAACAAGCAATAAAAATAAGTTACTGTGTCTGTATGTTTGCTTATTCACATCTGATTTATATTGTGACACATGCTACATACCTATATTTGATATATAACAGTCGAATAACGTCATTTCATGTCAAGCCAGACATATATAAACATGTCAGCAATTAATAATTCAGCAATGTAGCAATTCAGCAATGTAGCAATTCAGCAATGTATTCAGTAATGAATAATTCAACATTATGAAATTTTATTCAGTATGAGTTCAGAATCTTTGTATGATTTGCTGTGTTCTTTAGTTGTGGTAATGGTTTTATCATTCAAAAATTATAAAGATTGTTTCATAAATGATGGCATAAATTTAATGAAAGATATTTAGGGTAGAACAGTTTATTAAACATCAAGATTTGTTTAGAGCGCGTGTGGATGTGTGTATTCAAACATTTACTGAAATACCTTACAAGAGATTGTTTAATTAGTTCCTGCTGTGATGTTAGCGGGCTAACTTGAATAGTTTTCTTCTATACCAGTAGCACATGCCATAGGAATGAGAGAAACATATAAAAGTATGTTTTTTCACAATTAAGTGAAGCCAGATTAAAAGAGAGAATATTCATCGAGCCACAAATAAGAAAATTAATTCATGAAAATATATTTGACAGCAAACTGAATCTTAAAGAACTAGCTGACGACTATCAGTCATTTATGTCATTACTAGTTTTCATGAAAATAAAAATGCTGAAAATCGTAACCAACTTATAAATGAATTCTTAGTGAACTAAAAAATTTGGTGAAGTAAAAAATGTTATTGAAAATTCATTTTTTACATTCTCATTTAGACTCCCTTTAAATTTGGGTAACATCATTGACAAACAAGGAGAAAGCTATCAGAAAAAAATTTTTAAAGCAATTATATAACTTTTCCTATATAAAACATCAGTGAAATTTGCTCAAACTAATTCATAACAAACTAATATAACTTAAATTTTAACATTTTCAATATTATTACCAGAAAAAACATACAAGAATATCAGCATCATCAGTTTGTATTAATAGTGTACTTCTAAAAATTCAACAGTGTTATCGTTACGGAATTTTTGGTAATTTTTTCCATAAAAGATGACATATTTCCTTTTTGGAAAAATTTTAAAACTAAACATGAAATTTCAAACAATAATTATAAAAAATCCAGATTACACAAAATATGTATTGTGGAATTAATTATGTATTTGAAATGTGTTACTGAAATGAAAGCTTATGTACAATTTAAATATTTATCTAATTTGAGTTTTACGATGTGAAGGATTTAATTAAATACATTTAACATGAAATACAAATAACATTCTTTCAGAAACTATCATACCTTAAATCTAATTAACCTAAATACAGTGTGTTCAACATAACATAATCTAATAGTGTGTTCGACATAAATGACTTAATGTAGCATAAGATCGCTAATAGAGAAATTTGAAAAAATGAAATCGATAAAGGACTATGAGCCGCAAAGTAGTAGACCATCTAAGAAAAGCTGTATGTAATCTGACATGCAGGCTCGACAAGTTCACACGAAAGACAGACAGAAATCTACAGGTGTTCATAAGAAGCTGAAGTTAAAACAGTTCAGAGGTCTCCACAGACTGTGAAAATCAAATGCAATACAGTTAATGGTGTCAACACCTTTCTGGTAGACAATTCTACAATATTTTAGACTATATTTCCTTTACTTACTCATCTTCAGCTTTCTGAAGATGAATAATGCTTGATTCACTAGAATGGGGTGACTGCGGTGTACAGACAGGCGGTCCATGAAGCTAGGTGCAAGTGCTTTCCAGACCCTAAACTGTTTCTAAGGGCTTCTGGCCACCTCATTCTCCGGACGACTTAAGCTCATTGGAGTTTTACTATTTTTAGCAGTAAATATACCTTTCAAGTTACAGACTAAATTAGACTGGGATTGATTCAATATATTCAAGTAAAATAGAAATTTTAAAAAAATACTCTCTATCATTAGCTTTTTCACTGATGCAAGTAATCCTTATAGTAATACTAGTTTGTATTAAAATAAAATGATTGTTTAATTCAGTATAATCTTATTTTTAATAGCTTAGGTAACGATCAAACTTACCTGTAGACATAACAGATATTTCTTGTTCATCCTTAACACAACCATCCAAATCTAACGCTAAGCATTCCTCTTTTGGATTTTCTATTTCTTTAAATTCTTCTTTTTTTATTTCCTTTACTACTGTACCTCCCCAATTAGGAAACACAAGACGTATAAGTCCTTTGTATCCTGGAACATCTAGATCTTCATGATAGTGGCAAATCAAGAAAATACGTGGTGTAACTGCAGTTTCCTTTATTTTCAAAGAAATTTCATGTTCCTTAATTTGTATAATTTTGGCTAAAATGAAAAAACAAATACAATTACAAAAACAATTAATTTGTATCAAACATCGCGCGCGCGTGTGCGTGTGCGTGTGCGTGTGTGTGTGTGTGTGTGTTAAAATTAAAAAATTTACAATTTTTCTTTTTTCTTTTTGCGGCAGAATTGTCAAAAACAATCGTTCGACAAAGTGTCAACTTAAGAAAATACTCTTTCCTTATAACCAAAGCTATTTGCCGCACGGCTCTTAAGAGAGCACATAGCAGCCGCGCGTCTATTGCTTTGGTAGAATAATATTATTATGAGGCCAAGTAAAACAGACTCACACAAGACATGGACGAATGATAGAGTTTGCGTCACACACCGCCTACCGCAGCACTCCTTCGACTCAGCACACCGGGCTCGTCTAGTGGTTAACGCGACATCGCAAATCAGCTGATTTCAAAGTCGAGAGTTCTAAGGTTCAAATCCTAGTAAAGGTACTTTTATATGCATTTAAAAACTACATCGTGGATACCGATGTTCTTTGGCGGTCGGATTTCAATTAATCACACTTCTCAGGAGCGGTCGACCTGAAATCGTACAAGACTACACTTCATTCGGATCATCCTCATTCATCCTCTTAAGTAATACTTTACGGTAGTTCGGAAGGCTAAGTAGAAAAAGAAAGAGAGCACTCCTCCACTTGACAATGAAATTACGCATGTTATTGTTGATGCGCGCATGCATCGGTTCAGTTTTCTATTTATTTGTGAAAAGTTTAACTATGCCTCCCGAAAAAAGAGCTCTTCGTGGATAGCTGACTATCCTGAAACATTTACGTACGACGGAAATATTTTTAATGCGAGAAAAATATTTCGTGCACAAAAAAGTTTCAAATAGACATGCATGTCAAGACAATTCTTCATATCGCAGAATCGCAAAAGAAAGGCCCACGACGACTTATAACAGCGGAAAATATTAGCGATATCGCTTCCTAAGGTAAACAAAAAAACCACTTTGGCATTGATTTATGCAAAGCATTGCTTATAAGTAATATTCCTCTTTACAAACTTACAAATCCTACCTTCAAAGATTTTTTGCGAACGTATTCCTTGAATCAAAATATAGCAGATTAATCAACATTGCGTAAAAATTACATACTAACAACTGTGGAAGAAATGTTCTGGAAGAAATATGCAATGAACTCAAGGATAGCATTATTTGGATTTCAGCTTAACAAACAGTTGTAGCCCTTACATTGCAAATTTAATTGTCGATGCATTAAAGCCTTTTCCTAGAGCCTTCTTCTTCCTATCTAGCAACCTAGAAAGACCTTGAAAAGACAAATCGTTCTACGATCGCCAGATTTCTTAATAAAGATATAAAAAAAATATTTCCTTAATTTTCTGCAGATGAAAATAGTTAATATTTCTTTCAATGCTGCTCCCTATTACGATCAAGGCAGCCAAAGCCCTCCAAGTATTTTATCCCAATTTGATCCATGTGACGTGCTTTGCTCACAGAGTACCATCGACTACCTGAAGAAGTAGAAGCCACGTTTGGGAATTCTCAAAAATCTCCTGAACCAGTAGTAACTCAATGGGATTGAAGCTGTTGAACTTTTTACAATGAACATTTCGAGGCCATCAAAGTTGTAGTAAACGACTTCGATAGTGTAGAGGCTATAGCAGTTCGTCAGTCCAAGGAAGCATTTAACGATTCTAGTATTAGGGGGGAAAAATGTTTAGCACTATGTTTAGCACTCATTTTTCCTACAAAAATGCGACTATTAAAAAAGCTTGAAACTCCAGGTTTGGCGTCGCCCGAATCTATTCAGGTAATAAATAAAATCCGCCAAATTAAGTCCACGTTTCCAGAGGTATTCCCATGTAAACTTAAAGAAAAACTTTAAAAAATAACCCAGGTTTTGAATCTTTTTTGTCATATTGATAGTTTTATTAATGGGACGGGTAAAGTTTTGCCAGAAATAATAAATGCTAACATTATTGCTAACATAGCACCCGAATTTAAATAATGTCCGGTTCCCTCAGCAGATTTGGAACGATCCTTTTCCACTTATAAAAATATTTTGAATGATCGAAGACACAATCTTGCTACCGAACATTTGGAGCGGGTACCTGATTGTTTACTTTTACAAAAATAAAAAATGTTAAATATTTGTTAATTATAGAATTTAACGATATGTTATTCAACTATTTACTAATTGTATGCTGATTTTGAAATAAAATAAAAATTACTATTTTTTTATTATTTAAAGTTACATATTTTTGACACCTTCCATGCATTATTTCAAGCTTTTTATGTTGCATATAATCCGGACACCACTTATAATTAATCTTACCATTAACTTTTAACAAATTTTTCTACTTTTTCCCATTAAATTTCCTTTACATATTCAAACAATTTTTTCACTTCTTTATTATTATTTATAACCTACTGCTGTATATCTGCTTCTAATAATGAATTTTTAACATAATAATGATGAATTTTTTTAGTTTAATTTAAACATAAAGAATTTCAAACTACGTTAATTTTTTTAACGGAATTAATACTGGCTGTTGTATGCGATATCTACATATTTTATTTTCAATAGTTAAGTTCTTGAATTATGGTTATTAAATATTTGTAATGTGTTTGAAATGTAAACTGATATATTTCACATACTACATTGGACAGAGAATGGTGAGTGCTTGTAAAATATATTTTAATATTTCTTATCTAAATTAATTCTTTACAAATACTATTGTTAAAAACAGTACCATTATCAAATGTAATTCCTTGATGTGTAAAATAATTTTATAATTTATCAGCTTACTTCTGTTGCTCGTGCGTTCTAATATACTAGTGCATACCTCAAGAGCGAACCATAAGTGGGGGCCCTGCCCCCCCCCAAATCAATGCGGCCTGAAATTCGCTGCAAAGGTTGACATTAAAGAAGAGGTTCCAAGAGTTTGCCGTTTTCAAACAGCCCGCAACAACGTCCCTTACAACACAGAGGAAGAATACTACCGACGAGCTGTTTATATACCTTACCTTGATGATTTTTGTAATTCACTGAAAGAACGTTTTGAATCTCACAAGGAAACAATTGCATCCTTACAAAACTTCCCTTCCAGAATTTTGTATCAAAACAAATTTCTGTTCATTGGAAGCTGCCTTCAATTTTTACCAAGAAGATTTGTCACAAAGAGATCTTGCAAAGTGTGTTTATATTGCGGAAAGAAAAGTAGAGTCAGGAAAAACCTGAAAATCTTCCTAAAACAGACTTCTATTCTCTAGAAAAATGTGACAAGATTTTATTCCCCAACATTTATATCCTCTTGAAACTAATAGCAGTTCTGCCTGTTTCTGTTGCAACTGTGGAGAGAAGTTTCTCTAGCCTAAGAAGACTTAGGCTAGTCAAGTCATCATATCGCAATTAGATATTCTTATTAATAATTAAGACTTAACAGGTATTTAACGAACAGCACATCTGAAAGTATGCTTAATGGGCTAGCCTTACTTTCCATCCATAGAGACATTACAATTAGCGTCGAAGAAGTTCTCGACGAGTTTTCAAGTGTACCAAGAAATCTGGACTTCTTTTGTAAACATTGGCCTACATAAAAAGGCAATATTCTTTTTATTTACATATTCAATGTATCGATAATTGGTAATAAAACAATATTCTGTTTTCACTGTCAAATATTCACTGTGTTTGAACCCCCTGTAATTTAAGGATTGTTTAAAGAAAAATCCTTAAATAATCTTAGATAGAGAGTTTAATAAAAAAAACTTTTTCGGGGTGGTAGTTAATTTTAAAAATTGGGGGGTCATGGGCCACCCCAAAATTATAACCTATATTCGCCTCTGGCATACCTAGAAAAACTATATCTATAATTTGACAATTTTTGTTTTTCAAAAGGAACAACACAGTCAAACTTAACTTTCAGTGGTTTGGAAGGTGTCGGAGTCAAATTAATTTCTAAATTTAAAGGAATTCTTTCGATTTTGTTTCTGAACAAATTTCGTACATACATTATTTTGGATAAGTACTTTTAAATTTAAGGTATAATATTGGTAGTTTTCAAGAAAATGGCCGCAGCCGATCTGTAGTTAGTCAGTTGTTGTAGTTAATCAGTTATTAGGTGGCGCCAATGAACGGGGAAAATCAATAAGTTAAACTTATAACTAACGTTATATAATAAATAGATATAATTATAAAAATAATTTAACCAAACTTAACCTACGCTCTCTTCGCTCGCTAACTTTTACTACGAGTGAAGTAATTTTGATTGCCACCTTAAAAGTTCGGAGTTTGGTTTCTTAATATAAAATAGCCATTGTAGAGGGGTATATGATAGATGAATATTTGAATTGTCTTCCGTAAAGATATGGTCGAAAATATTTAACCAAACCACAATTCCTTTTCTATTGCAATTAGTTTCGGTGTTACTGATGATCCAATTTGCATATGAAATGGGTAGATCCGTGCAGGTTTTTGTATTAATACAGCTCTGATAGCGAAATTGAATCTGTTGTAAAGTTGAATTCTTTTATAAAATGTGGATATTATAGTGTCAGCTGATTTGATCAAATATTTTTACACATTTTAAAACAATTATTTAATTTGGGTATTCAATATTTATTTTCGAGTTCTTTTTTTCTGTAGTATACTAATAAACTTAAAATTCTTTTCTTTAGCGGGCCTTGGTATCTGATAACTTTTATTTACTTACATTGACCTTATCCGGATTAAAATTTTAAGGTCGGTGGTCTATTTTTTAATCCAAATGGCATCCTCAAAAATTCGTAGTTTTGTTTCAATGAAGAACGCCGGTTTTTCTATGCTACTCGGGTCCACCTCTACTTGTTGGAATCCAGAAGGGAAATCCAATGTACTAAAATACTAGGCTATACCTATTTTGGTCTCTCTTCTTATCTATAAAACTTTTTCTTATTTTGAAGCGGAAATTTATCATCTACCGTTGAACCCAGCATCGTTCTCCAACCCCAACAACACTTTGTTTCTGAAGTTCATAAACAACTTCCTCTTCTGTGCAGTTTTAACCAATCCCTACGCACGATAACGCCCTTTGAGGTGTTCATAGAGCGATTTCCTCAATGGCCGTGGAAAGATACCTCGATGTCCATGACTCCGATCTTCTTTGCTTTTAATAATCACAAGGATTGAACATTGTTAACAGTTTCCATAAAAAGTCTCACTGCAGTTTTCCTTGTCTCTTTGACAGGTCCCCCAGCAGCTTCCGTGATGCCACGAGCTATCACGAAAGGACTAGTTTTCGAAAAATCGCCTATTTCTTTTTTATAACTAAATATTTTGGTGCTGAACCACTATTCTTCGGTGTAAACTTACGTGTTTCCTTTTCTTTTCCAGATCTATAACCTCTTTTTTATCACTAAATTCTACGCTTTTCCTTCTCTTCGTTGAATTTAAAGATCGTAAAAAACATCAACAATGCTGTATTATATATGGTCGGTGACTTAAGATATGATCTCGACAGAACGTGTCTACTATATTTTACACGATGAAGAAGATTTACGCTCGATGGATGCTGCGTTTGTTTTATAAGTCGATCAAAAACGTATTCGACTGAATATTCTTGAGAGTGCTTATCCGTATTTAAACGCGGAAAGGCACATCGGTTCGTATCAGACTTCAACCTCCACTTCTTTTTTTAACTTTCTTTTTAATTATTATTATTTTTTTTTTAACTTGTTTTTTGTTAATTTAAATATATTGATTTATTAATAATTAACCGGTGATTGTAAAAAAAGTTTTACAATAGATAATAATTTAAAGAATAAGAAAAGAAATTAAAAAATCAGAAGTTATTAGTGAAATAACATTTTACGTACTTTTGAAAATGTGTATATATAATTTAACAGGCATTATTAAACATATGTAATAATAGATTTGGTGAAATATCTGATCATTTAATATTAATTGAAAATTATAGTTTTATTATTTCTGTATTATTTCTAGTTAACTTCTGTTTAACTTTATCTACATTAAAGTTTACACACAGAATGAATGAAAAATAGGTCCTACAACAATAACATGCACTGAGGCATACGTCCTCGTTCTTTAATAAATTGCAAAAAAATTCATTACTCCTCTGTTATCGTCGAACAATATTCTCCCTAAGTCGGAGTTAATCATCATTTCATTTATTTGTTTTTTGTTGCCAATCATTTAATCGCTCTTTGGTCTGATATATTCTGATCTGATATATTCTGATCTGAATTTGTGTACACGTTCATCCTGTTTATCTTCATCATCCTCTCTTAATCTTTTTATTCTTCCCTTGTTCTTAACATTTTCTTCCCCTTCAAATTCATCTTCTTGTTTTGTTGAGGTATATTTCTTCACTTTACCTTTCTTTTTCCTGTATGATTGTTTCTTTTTTTATTTTTGATTATTCACCAAATAATCCAATAATAAAACACCATAATGCCGAAATTAAAATTTTATAACAAGAATACATGAGTTCACTAAACGGAATAGTTTAATTATTAACCTTTATTTATATGACACACCAGAGATCTGAAACTTTTTTTAAATCAGCAACTCACGAAAATACGATTAATATTGATCTAGTAATACGAGTAATAAAGTTCCTTTTACTCGTATATTTAACAATCTTATTCATGTATTTTATCTTATTCAACAATCTTATTTCATGTAAGATTGTTGAAATAATAATTGTATAAATATTTGATGTTAATAAAAACTAATATTTCAGTAATTTGTGTAAATATCCATTTTATTAAAGAATTGGAAATTCGTATCTCACTTTCAAATGAAATAAGTTGAAATGATGTGCAACAAAAAGTGTGTACATGTAAATTTAAATAGGCGTACAAGGAAATCATGTGGTGTTAAATCAGAATCTTTTTTCTAAAAGTAAGGTCTTCTGTCTCGCTTAAATTAAGTATTTATGCTAAGAATTAAATATTTGTTCACTGAAGGAGGTTGTAATAGATTTTTTTTTAATTTTAAAAGTAAAAAAAAAAAAAAAAACTCCTTGTAAAAATGCACTATAGTATTGTAGGATATTGTACAATAATAGCAATATAAATAATAAAATGAACAAAATCGTATGTATCCAAAACAAGTAACAAATCCGGCTTCCGTGGCGCGAGTGGTAGCGTCTCAGCCATTCATCCGGAGGTTCCGGATTTGAATTCCGGTTAGGCAAGGCATTTTTCACACATGCTACTATTCATTCATCTTATCTTCTGAAGGTCCTCTGAAGGTCTGAAGGTTATCCTCTTAACGGTGCTTCCAGAGGTTAAGCAAAAAACAAAAGAAAAATATGTGTTGGAAATGTTACACTCAGAAAGATTTAGTGTAGATTTAAAAAAAAAACTATACCATAATACGGTTGCAGTTCCTTTCAATTATGAATTTATACGGAAATAGCAACGTATTTAATTTTCAATTCAGTTTTTAATACTGTTAATAAATTTAATAGCTTTTTTAGATACACATACTAATGTAAAATGTAAAAAAAAGGATATGCATCTCTACATTTACACTTTCCTACATATGAAGAGTATAACAAAAAATGTACCATTTGATTTTATAAATTTGAATTTTGTCATGTTAGTCTTTACGATGTAAGGAATAAAATCTAATATTTTGATATAATAAATTGAGAAGCGCAACTCTGGCCAAAGTTTTCAAAAACTTTTTTTGAAAAAATTTATTTGTAAATTAAATTTTTTTTAAATAAATGGGTTTGTTTGGCATGCAAAATAGAGAAAAGATAAAGCCACTTTTTTAAGTAGATCACTGTCATACGTTCAGATTGTTCAAAAATACTCTACAGTTTTTGAATCAAAGCTTAATTTTGTAAATAATCATCAAACTAAAAGAATCTAAAAATAAATTTAGTAAACTACTAGGAAGGATTTTGGTAAGAATTTTTTAAACGTCAAAAATAACTGTAGCACAGATATTATAAGTAAAAGAAACTGACAAAGCTTTAAAGGGATGATTTTGCAGGATTTTTTTTTTAGTATTGCGTAACCTATTTTTTTATTTTTTTTCAGTTTTCCATCGTTGAAGATTTCAATCAAATCAGATTTTTGGTTCTTAAGATAAGCAAAATGTAATCGACATCCGTTATTCATAAATTGTATTATGTAGGTTATATAGTATATTACCAGATTATAATATCAAATTACAATTACAACAATAGTTATAATTTAAAAAAATCATTTTTTAATAAGCCATAAAGTAAATAAATTACTTAAAAAATATCTTACCGTCATTATTTTTCGCGCAATCGTACCCACGAAACTTTGATTCACATTTACAAAAATAACTGGAAAATAAAGAAAAACATAGTTGTCCGTTAGCACATTTGATATCTGAATAAATCTGATTTTGAAAGTAATAAGGGCATCTTGGTTTAGTTGCCCATTTTTCAGCTTTGCATCTGTCATGAAGTTTACTACAATATTTGTATGGTCCATATTCTGGCGTCGGGTAAAATGCACAATATGATACATCGCAATTACACAAACTATTTTCGCAATTCCCACCACGACCGCACATTACGTTTGTGTCACAATACATTCCTACAGCAAAATTGTTAAAAAAATTAAAAACAACAATTACGCAAATGAAATATATTTTCAACATTGTCTTCACATAAATAACTTTTACATACAAAGTGTGATATTAATGTAAAACTTGACATTTAATTAAGTAAAACTAAAGTACTATTTGTATTTCTTTTTCTGCTTTAATTAAGAACAATAAGAACTAATAACTAATAAATTAACAATATTCTTAAAACAGTATTATTTTTAAATAAATTTTACTCGGATAAGTAAAATTTAAAAAGTATCACTCGATAAAAATAGTTTGTTTTACAATTTATAGGCACTTCGATAATAAGAGATGCATATATATAATAATTTAAAATAGTTCAGAAGTTAATCTATTTTTAGGAGGAGAAGTGTATTAAGTTTTAAAACCTGAACAAATCGTAACATTAATCTATAAACAAAAGGAAATTGGAAATTTTATTTCAACTTCTAAAGTCTCGGAACAGAAGTCGAAAAAACTACGAAACTCGGGAAGTCAAAAAAAAAAAAAAAAGACAACAAGACCGGCTTTACGTTTCCGATATTTTTACTATTTCGCAGTAAGAAACGTACTACTAAATACGTTGAATTAACCAGTAGAACGTACAACAAGCATCAATTTTCAACTCATTCATCAGGGAAACTTGCTGCGTAAACTGATATGAAAAATACATGACTAGACAGTCAATATAACTTCAAATATTTCTTTTCAACTTTACATTGAGCGTAACTCAAGGACAACTCTATAACAGTCTTCATCAAATTTTCACATGTACAACTTCATGCACATTACTGAAGCATATTTAAATTTTAATGAAATTGAAGACTACCGTTCACAAGACGACAAGCACAACAAATCTTCCATAAAGGAAGATTATTCTGCGGGGTGAAGTGAAATCAATGAGAATAATACTAGTGAGAGTCTACAAGCATCATATGCATCATGTTTAAAATAATAATATTACTCCAAGTAAACAATAATATTTAGTAGTATTTAATATATTTAATATTATTAGTTAATTTAGTGACACCTGCATTAAAAATGGCACCTGCATTACTTAAAATGATTCCTCAATTTTCAGAAATAATTCTCTTAGATTCATTACATTATGTGACAACCTTGTGGCAAAATTTTATGTAAATTGTAATCCAGATGATTTCCAAAACGAATATTTTTTTACAACAGTTTTGTCAAAGTAGATATCATATCAACCTACCTAGGTTTTACACTGATAGACAAAAATAAATGGTATGTATGGTTCAAGTATGATACAATTTCTTCAATTGCTTGTTTGCGTACATTACAAATCTATAGATATAATTTTTTTTATCATTCTTAGTTTTAAATAAATTACGCTTGTACAAAAAATTACGGGAAAATATAGATAAAATCTATAAAATTTATAATTTTGCATTGTCATATCTGTGATAGAATGATTTCGCTAATGCTTTTCTTTTATAAATAGCATTTCCCTTTATGGCGGCTTTCCATCACCGAAATGTCTTGGTCGAAACGTTTACCGTGTTCGTCACTTACATCTATGAGGTTGTCCAGCGAAAAAAATCCAGATGTGAGTGGAGGAAATGTATTTTTAAGAAATACTACTTCCCATAGCACTGTATGAAGTATGAAGTTTACTAAAAATTTTATGGTATTTGTCGGAAAAAATTTTTCAAATGTCTTTAAATGAAGCCCAAACTGCGCTTTCTATATTATTTAACATTAAGTTAAATACATTCTCTTTGACCAACTCTCTTATTTGATGACCAACAAATATTCCTTCTTTAATTTTTCTTTCACTTACATTCGGAAATTTCTGACTGATCTACAAAAAAACGGGACTTACCTTCTTCATTCCTTTTATAAAATTTGTCATTAGTCCGAGATTGATATGGAGGGGGGTAAAAATAATTTTTTTTGGTTTAACTAAGGGCTCATAAATAATATTTTTCCCATTTTTTTTTAAGTTGTCTCATTTCTTCTACTCTTTGGTAACATAATGTTTATCCCTAACTCGGCTATCCCATTCGCAAAGAAAACACATGGACTTAGTACAACCTAACTGCATGCCTAACAAAATAGCTATAACTTTCAAATCACCACCTATGTTCTAGCTATGTTTTTTATAATTTATTTTTTTCAAGAACGTCTTTCATCACATCGTGTGTCTTTAAAATTAATATCGTAAGCAACTGATATCAAAGGATATTTGTTATCGTTGTGTAGTAGAACCACTTTTAAAATATACTGGATGAATCTATGAAAAGGTGCCAGTCCTCAGATTTATGAACTTGTCCTAAGTACAACATAAGCTCATCAATATTTCTGCAATAAGTCAAATAATTTTTATCTATAAAGTACTGGGAGGAAGTTCTTTTTATCGGCTTCGAAAGCCCGAAATTTTTGTACTTTTTTGAAGTAAATTCCAATGTTGTAGTCTTGATCCTAAGAGTTCAGCTTGATTTTTTATAAACTTAAATCCCTAAATACGTCATTTAATTAACCTTATTATAAAAGATGTGGCTGATCGGAAGATAATTCAAAATAAAAATCATTGCCGTCTTCTTCAGTACTGCCGAGATTCTTCATCCCTGCTTTCAAAAATTACATTCACAGATAGTTCAGGAACTGAATAATTTCACTGAGGTACAGGCCTGATTGCAATGAAGGATATTTACAGTACGATTAGATATTTTAGAAATTCCAAACACACTTGTTAAACAAAAGTAACCATCGGTTACAAGATAATTTGGTTCATGCCGAACCACAGGTACACCAAAGCTATCCGTGTACTTTCAGCCAACCTCTTAAATATACAGAACAATTAGTGCATACTATATGAGGAGCCGACGTCTTATCCTGATCACCAATTTTACAGTGAAAGTACAAACGACATGCTTTTTCAATTAAAGATGTAATGTTTGATTTTACGGTAAATTTACCACATACATAACAAAAGGCAACCGCATCGTTTACACAATTTCGAGACATGACACTGCACTGTTAACAAACTTAAGGCCGCAATAAGACTGAACAAACTTAATTCATTCCCAAATCCAGCGCTTAATACAAATACAGCTGTATTAGATGTATGATGACATAATATGAGACTATGATATGATTAATTCTTCGTCTGGAATTGTTTATTTATAGCTTAAAAATTATGTTAACAAAATTAAACAATAAAAAATAAACTAACAAAATACAGTATAGAAGCTAAAATGCTAACTATACACTGAAAAATGGAAAAAAAATCCTTTAATTAAAATCTAAAAATCATTCAAAAATGGTCGGTGATTCTGAGTTCATATTCGTTTTCAACATATAAAAACAGATTAAAATTATTTATCGAATGTTAGGAAACAAAAATTATGTTTTATCAGTGTAATTAATCGATGAGTGTAGATGCGGACGGCAATGATAATCACGAAGAAGTTCAACCAATCGAAAACCAGCTAGAAGAAGACGTTCAGTTCTAAAAGATAACGACCAGACAATGCCTTCAAATTCTGAAGGTTACAGGGTAGCAAAAATATCAATAATTAATGATTTGTTAATTTTGGAAAAAATCTAATTATATTAAAATTAGTGAAAAGTAACCCGCGTAAGTAAACACACAAAAATTATTCGATAATAGCAAAACTAGGAAAACAGTAGAAATATCTGAAAATAAATTTGTTTACGACACTGTTAATTTTATAAAAGAATATTTAGTTCCTAATGTAATATAATATATAATCTGTTTTGGAAATAATTTTTATGAAATATTTGCAGCAGTTGTAGCGGAATATTGTTAAAATTACAATTAATAAAATGTACAAATAAATTTTTAAATATCAATAATGAGGGATAATTGCAAGAAATAATAAATAATTATCATGTACCCAATCATAGAAGAATACTGGAGGAAACTTATCAACAAATTAAAAGAGAATATTAAACCAAAAATTTAAAACTGGGCATACAAAATTATATAAATATATGTGAAATTTGTTTAAAAACAAAAAACACGAAAGAATTCCTTTAAATTTAGAAATGAATTTGACTCCAACACCTTCTAAACCACTGAAAATAATTCACATTGACAATATTTCTTTACAAAAAAAAATTGTTTATCAATTGTAGATAGCTTTTCTAGAAATGCCAAGTATGTTTAATTGCAGAACCACAAGCAACTGAAATAGCTTAACAAATTGTTAAATTATTTTACACATTAAGGAATATCCGAAAGAATTATTTCCGATAATGGTACCGAATTTAATAGTAATATAATTAAAAAATTAATGAAATTATACAAAATTAAAATACATTTTATAAGTACACAACATCCACTCTACATTAATTTAACACGTTAGAATTTTTAATAATCGACCAGAATTTAGAAATGAAAATAAATGGCACTGCTACAGCAGTAATATTCTTCGTGTGTTCTTTAAGAGTGTTAGGTAGTGGTGCTAAAGTCGAGTGGTGCTTAAGAGTCGAGTGGTGTAACTCATAGGTGGTGGACGTTCTTTTTCGTGCTCTTCGAAAAGTGCTATTTTGATCGGATTTTGGCTGTTTTTTTTTGGATTTGCGGGATTGGATCGTTGGTGGTAACTATTGTGAACGTGTATATCAGTTTTTGGAGATTTAGGACAAAGGACTTACTGGTTTTTTGCGATTTTATCTATTGAGATTATCCCAATAGATAGTGTTTTCACTGGTTTGGGGTGAATTAGAGTGTTTAATTCATAAACTTAGAGTTGTGCCGACATTGTGTGTAAGTTTGGTGTGGAATGGACACGGATGTTTTATGATATAAACTTTTCTAGGTTATTCATATAAGGTGAATAGAGTAAAATATTCTAAGTCACAAGACAGTATTGAACAGGAAGGCTACGTCAGAGACGACGTCAGTTGTTTACTAGTTCAGTGAGGACTCTGAAAATTTTCTAAGTGAAACACAATTAGTAAATTATTCTAAGTCCAACTTTTTTGTTGGACTTAAAAACAAAAAAAAGAAAATCTCGAAAAATTTTCGAGGTTTATTGGTGTAGCGACTAAGTGCTAGAGGAGTTACTAGGGGGAACATCTTCCTCCCCGTATCTTGGTCTTTTTTGCTTTGTCACCCCTCCCCCCCGGATCTACATCGATCCGGCCCTTCCGTACCCCCCAAAAATTTTCGACCCGATATTCGGGTCGATACATTTTTGGGCCTCCCCAACCCTCCCAAAATTTCCCCCTTTTTTTGGGGCTTGTGGGGCATCGAGGCCAAAGGTTTTTTTGGCGTAGAAAGTGGTGGTGGCATTAATTTTTACTGCCGCCGTTTGATTGTGGAGTAAATCAGTTTTTTTGGATCACACGGAGTATGGAGGGTAGATCGACTCAACGAAGGGACTCACCCTCTCCAGGAAGGTCACGTGGTCCCTCTTGTACCAGAGGAGATCCCGAAGTGATGGAGTTAACCCCGGCAGGAAATCCAGTGAGCGGCAGTGAACGTCGAGGTTGTGATGAGAGAAAGAGGAGGAGACGTCAGACTGATGAGGAGGATAACGACGATGGGATGGTAGGCTTGATAAACCAACTGCAGGTCATAGCAGATGAGTTCCATGCGCAAGTGGACAGGAACACGAAGCGAGAGCTCAAAAATCTCAAGGTAGACCTTAAGACGCTTGTCAGGAAAATGAACAGGCACAAACCGGCCCTAGCGGCAAGAGGCGGTACGTCTGCGGTATGTGATAAATGTACGCAAACAGAGCGGCTGGCGAGGATGGAAGAAATCAACAACTTGTTGATGGCCGACTTGAAAGGCGATGATTTCAATAACCTGATAATGAGGAAATGGCCGGCGATTGTTTACACAAATGTTGAGAGTTCGGAGAGTTTTTTTGACCTGAAAGAGGTAAATAAAGTCGCCGTCATCGACTTGGCGGAAGCTGACGGCCCGTTTTACAAGAAGGTGGTTAGGAGGAACCCGGAGATTGAAGAGCTATCAGAACTTAAGCAACTGAAGTCTGGCCAGATGCTGGCCCATAAATCCAGCTTCAGGGTCTTGATGGGGGACATACCCGCGTCTAGAGGAACCAATTTTACGATCGTGACCGACTCCAGGCAGAAACCAGAGAGGGCAATTGCTGAATTAAGTGAGGTGTTGGCAAAAACCTTCTAGGTGTGCGGCGAATTCATTGTAGGAGCGGCGGAAGGGAGTACCTATCATGTCGTGAGGAAACTCCTGGAATATGCTTGCAGGAAAGGAAACAAGAAGGTTAAGATGTACATGGAGCCGTCATCAACACGCGCTAGGTCGGCGTCGCGTACGCGAGGCCCCCCTACCAAAACCATTTTGGTGAAAGAGGAGGGGAAGACATTCTCAGACGTGCTGAAAAAAATGAAGGAGGGAGTGGAGGGCGACCTCCCAGAGATCCTGGCAGTGCGCCGGGGAGAGAGTGGAGAAGTCATGGTGAGGGTTCGAGATGAAGGAAATAATGTGGAGAACCTTCAATCAAAAATTAAAAGGTCAGTGGTTGATGCTAGAGTGTCTTGTATTAACAGACAGCGGTTGAGAAGGATCGTGGTCAAGGATGTCGACGCGCTCTCTACGGAAGAAGATGTGCTCCTATCCTTACAACGGGAGACAGGGCTTGAGAGAAAATCTTTAAGAGGCATTACCTTTCGCGAGACCTACGGGAACACGAGGTCGGCTATGGTGCTGCTCCCGGCCGACAAGGCATCCCTAGTGTGTGCAAAGGGGAGAATAAAAATCGGCTGGGTGAGCTGCCGAGCGGTGTATGGAGAGACGACCGAGCGCTGCTACAAGTGCTGGGCGATTGGACATCACGCAAGGAACTGCGATGGACCTGACAGAGGAAGTGTGTGCTTCTCCTGCGGTAAGGAAGGGCACTTTCGAATGGACTGCCCTGAGGCTGGTCGTAGAAGAAGCTTTGGTTACTTGGAAACGCGTAGACAGAGTGAGGTGAGGAAAGGCGCCGGAGGCTTGGACGCGCCCCGTGTTAGAAATGACTAAATTACTGTTACTAGACGTCAATAGATGTCGGTTGGCTCATGATCTCCTCGAGGTGACTGCGAGGAATCATGCAGCCGACTTGATAATGGTCACTGAACCTAATAGGGAGATTGTCGCTGAGACCTGTTGGACTACTGACAGAGATGGGGACGTCGCTTTTTGCGATGTCACCAATAAAATTAAATGTAGGTTCGTTGCCCGGTATTCGGGGATAATTGTAATTGAACTGTCTGAAGAGTTTGTGGTGGGAGTGTACTGCTCCCCAAACTGTAGCATGGAGGAGTTTCAAGAATTTCTGGATCGAATTGAAAACATAGTTGTCAGGAGTACGAAGAAAATCATATTCTAGGCGATCCGAACGCGAAAGGCATCGCATTAGGAAGCTTGACTAACACTGCACGGGGAGAGGCCCTCACGGAGGTCATGATTAGAAACGACCTGGTCTGTATGAATGACGGTACCCCAACCTTCACTGCTAGGGGTCATTCATCTGTCTTGGATGTGGCTATTGTCAGTAGCTTGGTTAGTACGAACTGCCAGTGGGAGATATTAACAGAGTATACGGCCAGCGACCATAGTGCTGCAATGTTGACCTTGAATTCAGCTACTCCTAGAGGAGGATCTGCCAGGCCTTGGCGGTTGACCAGCAGGCAGATAGGAAAAATAGTAGGGAGCGTGGTCCCACGTATTAATGTTCCGGTCGTTACTCCCGAATTCATCGCGGGAGTTATTGCAGAAGAAATGAGTAAGTTCAGATCGGCAGCGATTACGCGTAGGACTGCATACTGGTGGACTCCGCAAATAAGGGAACAGCATTTGGTGACTGCACGTGCCAGGAGGATCGCCCAGCGTGAAAGGAGTCGCGGGTCCGAACAGTCCGTAGAAGCCCTGCAAGTGTATAGACGCAGCAGGATGGTCCTTAATTTTATGATTAAGGAAGAGAAGCGAAGGAAGTGGCAATCACTATGCGAAGACCTTGAGAGGGACATGTTCGGGCTCGCATACAAGATAGTTATGAAACGTATTGGGCGACGTCTGAAGGTGCTGCGAAGACAAGACGCCGAGCAGGAACTAACTAGCTTGTTCCCTTGTGATCCAGTGGAGCTACAGGAGATTGATGTTTTCCAACCGAGGAGGTTTACGCTAGAGGAAATTGGTTGTGCGGTGGCGCAATTGCGAAACACCAGTAGCCCCGGGCCGGACGGCACGCCTTCTGCCCTGATCAAAGAGTTGTTTAAGAAGGCCCCCTTGGAGGTGCTAAACCTTCTAAATCGGCAGTTGGAGTCGGGGAGTTTCCCAAGATCCTGGAAGGAATCAAGGCTGGTATTCATACCTAAAGCTGGCGTAGAGGAAGAGACAAAGGTGAGGCCAATTTGTCTGATTAATGGACTAGGTAAGGTATTCGAGAAGGCGCTCTCTGTACGACTGATGGAGTAGATATCCGGCTCGGGCGGGATCCACCCTAACCAGTTTGGTTTCAGAAAAGGGTGTCGACTACATCGGCAATTAAGAAGGTGGTTGACTGGTCCAGCAGAGTCAAACAGGCAGTAGAGCTACCAGGAGGATCCCTGTTATGATCCTCCTGGATATACAAAATGCGTTCGGGTCTGTTCCCTGGGACGTTGCCATGGCAAGTCTCAGGAGAAGGGGAATCAGCGCTTACCTCTTGCAGCAGATGAGGTCATATTTCTCGGACAGATGGCTCTCTGTGGAGACTCTGGAGGCTACAATTCGTTGGCGAATGAATAGTGGTGTGCCCCAAGGCTCCGTCATAGGGCCTTTGATATGGCTAGTTGTGTTCGACAGTGTATTGCGGATTGAATATCCGGACAAGGTTGAAGTGATCGCTTACGCCGACGACCTCGCGGACCTGGTCGAGGGCAGGACAGAGGAGGAGGTGGCAATGAGAGGTAATGTTGCTTTGGAGAGAATTAATCGATGGTGCGGTGACAATGGGCTTACGATAGCGCCCAGGAAATCCAAAATGCTTGTGCTAGCAGGGAAGAGAAAGTTGGGAGAAATTAATTTGAGTATAAACGCGATTAAGATAGCAAGAGTTTCTTCCGCCAAATACTTAGGCGTAGTACTCGATGAAAGTAATCGATTTTCCGAGCACGTCATGTACATTTGTGCCAGAGCGGAAAGGACGTTATTGAGTCTTGGGAAGATTATGTGCTCGATCAGAGCACCAAGTGAGTCGAGACGTCGGGCGATCATGTCTACGGCAACTTCGATTTTGTTATATGCGGCCCCGGCTAGGGGGAGCGATTAAAATCAAGCGCAACTTGGAGCGGCTAAGGAAAATTCATCGACGTTGTCTCATTAGGGTGATACACGCGTACCGGACCACCAGCAACGATGCGGTCTGTGTGTTAAGTGGGGTATTACCCATCGATCTTCTCCTCGAAGAGAGGACCCTTAGATACAATGGATTTACGAGGGCGGAAGCGAGAGAAGCCATATTACCGAAGTGGCAGAGACGGTGGATCAGCTTGGGTTCGAAGACTGATTCCGGACCTCAGAAAATGGGTACTGCGGCGACATGGGCGTCTGGGTAATTATTTAACCCAGGCGTTCACAGCGCACGGCTGCTTTCAGCAGTACCTGTGCGCCCTTCAGCGGAGAGACGACCCCTACTGTCTATATTGCAGCGAACTCGATTCTCCGCTACATACAATCTTTGTATGTCACGAGTGGGAAAGCCTGAGGAGGGATGTAGGGATTGGAGCTGAAATATTGCCTGAAAACATCATGGAAGTAATGCTAGAATCAGCCGAAAACTGGAATAGAATAGAGACAGTAATAAGGAGTATTTTGTATGCCAAAGAGGAAGACGACAGAAAACGTGGTTTCTAGGGGTGGCTGGTGGGGGGGGGACAGCCCCGGTCGGGAGGTGCGGCATGCCCCGGTGTGTCGTTGCCTGTGATCGGCCGGGGACTCCCTTTTTCCCCTCGCTGGTTGCCTTTGGATAGCGTCAATAAGTCCTTAGAACCTTACACCCCCAATTTTTTGTATTAATAAATAAAGAAGTCTGTGTTAAACTGTCCGTTACCTGTGTTCCTTCCTGTGTGTTGTATGTGTCTCCCTCCGGGTTGTGTAAATGTTTGGTTGCGGGTCCGACCCGGAGGGGGAGAAAAAAAAAGGTAGTGGTGCCAAAGGACTTCAATATATATTGAGGGTTATGTGGGGGAGAGTTGTTGTAGTACACAGTTTATCAAAATTATTGGAACTCCCCATATATATTGAAGTCCACAAAATAAATATATAACTAAAGTAAAATATATAATACATACAGCTACATACAACTAAATTTATTAACTGTGATCATTTTCACTTGAGTAAAAGTAGATAGTCACTTAAAAAAGTTAATTATATACAGGCT